>PNEQ01067574.1:0-38990 GCA_003012365.1 Medauroidea extradentata | reverse complement strand
GGAGACTGTTTTTTAAAAATATGTGGGTTGTCATACACCTTAAGGGACATTAACTGCAAAATTTTGTTGTAAAAGAGAAAATGGGAAAAATAACTGTGATGTTCCTTATAAGATTTTTACTGTGCATTGAACTAAGTTTGTAAATAAAACTGTTTGTAAATTCTTTTGTATAATACATTTTTCTACATAAAGGCCAGAGGCACAGTATGCACTGTCACGGGATTCAATACTGCCTTTTTTTGTTATATGGGAACTTGCCCTGTGTCCCTGAGTTGTAAGTATGTGGATGGTTTTGGATTGTTGTGTCTGGTGCAATCGGGCATGTTAGTGGAAGCCTCTAACAGTTTAAAACCATTACAGTTATTTACTTTGGTTGTTTGTTTGCTTGCAAGTATTTCACGTCAGTTAGTTGGACAGCACATTTTTACTTTTGCAGTTGGAGCCTTGTTAGTTTCGTTTGCTGATACGTACTTAGTTTTTCTAGACAAACAAGAAAGGTACTAATTCCTCAATCATCCATTTTTTCTTACATGTGAGAAGCCTAGGGGTCAGTTATTTACCTCTCCCTCCTACTATCCTTTGTGAAGAAGAAAAAAATGATGAATATGTTCTGCATGCTGTGTTGAGGAATATAACTTGCAAAGACAAGAGCTAATGTGTATATGGAAGTGTCAAAACTGGCTGCACAAAGACTAAGATTCTACAGCAGACCTACTCAACCTCTTAAGTTCGTGAGCACTTGCAACTCTTAGTTAGAATTTAAGAGTGCCGCAAAAAAAGTCTTGTTCTGACAAATGCACTGCTCTTTCCCTTTTTCATTTTATCATGAGACCATCCAGCTGCAAACGCACTCAATTTCTATAATTAGGTGTATTAGGCATTACTTTATTTATATACTCTTCATTACAGTAAAAATATTCTTTTATTACTGGATGACGTGGAATAAGTGTGTTCGTGAGCACTTTTTGGTCTCAACTTATCGAGCACCGTTTTTCATTTCGTGAGCACTAGGGCATTCGTGAGCACCAGGTTGAGTACGTCTGTTCTACAGGATGTCCACAATGTCTTGTTACACCCCTGTGTGTAGTTTATGTATATTGTTATGTTATTATGATGTTATGGTAGCTTGTGTTGTAATATAACCTTAAGTATCCAGTGGATCCGTTTGAGCTCCTTCATTCTCATGACAAAGAATAATTTTGCGCCAAGTTCTCTGAGACATCTTCCGAAGAATTTGCAGGCTGATACGAACAAAAGCAAGTCTCACTGCTTCTTTAAGTTCATCCGTGGTTTTGTAGCTCTGCTGTGCAACACACTCCTTTATGAAGCTCCAAAGGCCATTATCACACATTTTGTGATGTTTCTGTCTCGTCATGTACCTGTGCCCCACTTAGGCCAGGTAATGTTCCACACCAGTCCTCTTGGACTTATGCACCCCCACGATGATAACCCAGCCCAAAAGGCAAGGTTAAAAGCTGGTACCTGCCTCCCGGTCTGTATTGAAGCCCTCTGGAATTTCATGGCAGTACTTTTGAAGGTTATGTTGTATTGTAGGCCAAATTTGGAATTTCCACCGACACTAGCGAATTTAAAGGTTAGTCCAAAATAATGTACTTCACTATAATACAAGACTTCTGGTTTATTAGATTTTCAGTTTACATTAGGCATTAAATACACTGTTCAAGCCCTAGTACGATGGATTCGGTTCACAGAAATTTACAAGCAGAAACACAGCACGACTACATCAGAATATTATACAAGACAAAGTCAGAAAGTTTAGCACACTCTGAATGCACATGCGGCGAAGAACGAGTAGCCATACTGGCTCTCCGCACCTAACAGCCTACATGTAGAAATCTGGGCCGCAGCCCTGCGCCCGTCCTATCCAGCTCGCATCACGACTTCGATCAAACTACGGCGGAGGTAAAACATTCCAGAACGAAGGGCAAAGGGGCACCAAATGCTGTGCTCTCAGTGGCTGGTTCTCGGTGGCGTGACCCTCATCATTCATTCCATTATCTTGAACCCTCTAGGGCAAAACTAAAACTATGCAATAAGAGCAAGCAGCGCCAAAACTCCAGCGGAAAAAACTCAGAACACGAAAAGAAAAACAAAGCTACTGCCTCGTACCAAGGCCACCTGGCCATACAACAAACATTACACCCTATCTGAAATCTAGAACATTAGGGAATAAAAGAACTGTGCTTTTACTCTTCCTTTCTTGATCCGAAACCACTAAAGTAAAAGTTACAATTTTAAATATTGTATTAGAAAATTAAGATCACATAAAATACTGATTCACCAGTAAAATAAAAAAAACCTTGTCCTGCTATGCTACAACGGTGAGAGATATGGGTTGCGAGGTGGCCATTCAAGTGGAGCAGGCAGCACTGCTGAACCTCGGCCAATCCAACGATTCCGAAAGACCTCGACAAGGTATTCCCTAACAGAGATGGTATAATGGGCTGGCGCTCCATCCTGTTGGAACCACACATCATTCAGAATACCAAGTTCCTCCAGTTGTGGCACAAACCAGGTTTGCAGCATGTTCAGATAAGTTGTCTGGTTCACTGTTCCATCAAAGAAATTTGGTCCAAAACAGATGTCGATTGTTCATTGCAGTCCATATCATGAAATGTGGAAGATTATGTTCCAATTCCTCGACATAATGTGGATTTTCCTTGGACCAGAACACAACATTCCATGATTGGCAGCTCTGATAGATGGCACAGTCATCACTGAAAATGACCTTTCCACGTTTTGGGATTGTGTCGAAAGTCTAAAGAAGCAACGCACGTGCATCCTGTCTGCTGGCTAAATCATTGTCTGATAACTCCTGAATGAACATGGTGCAATATGCATGAAGATGCAGGTCGTTCTTCATGTGTTTATGCAGTGTCGATCACGGTATTCCAAGCTCCGCTGATCGTTTGGGGGGGGGGGGGCGACTTCTTTGGCTTTCTTATTACTGATTCTTCGACTTCCTGAAATCGTTGCACTCTGGTTGAAGGTCTTCCAGTTCGTGGTTTATCTTTGATGTTGCCCGTTTCAAAGAGTTTGTGTTCTCACCACAGAAGGGTTTGTTTTGGTGGCGCCTCTTTGTGGAATCATTGTTGGAAATCAACACGCACTTCACGAAGTGTCTTCCCAGTATGAGGACGTTCGTGAACCCAAGCACTCAAAATAATCCTCTGTTCCAGGGTGTATTTGCTGGTATCACACATGGTTTACATTCCTTGTCTGCAACACAACTCAATACATGCCATAAATCCACTGGATACTTAAGGTTATGTTACAACACAAGGTACCATAACATCATAATAATACCATAACAATATGCATAAACTACACACAGGGGGGTAACAAGACATTGTGGTCATCCTGTACATATTATACCTTTTAACATACTGTACTAGTCTTGTATTCCACATAACCAGAAGTACTGAATGTAATGGGTGTGCAAGACTGTCATTGGAGAATGCTACAAAAGGATTCATTACAGTGCCACTGTCTGCTGGGTATAGTAATGTACTTCTTCACCACTACTGATGGTTTTAACGTAAGGCTGCTCAGATACAGTTTTACTTCACTAGCCGCTTACTCTTCATTGATTTTGAAGACAATCCCAGCAACATTGTCAAGTACGTTTCAGGTGGTTGTCAAGGTAAATTAATATCTAAATACGGTCAGTCACCTAGTTTATCTTAATCAGTATTACACATTGGGGCAGATTAAAAAATTGATACATTATTTGTGGTGATGAAGTGATCATGGCATTTGAACCAGCAACATCAGAGTTGGATAATGAAAACAGTTTTAATTATGTCTTATCATTATAAAATAAATTTTTTTTTTAGATTAGCAAAAGACATTGTGTAATACATGAACAGTGTTGTAATATGTCAAGCATATTATTATTTACAAGAATCTGCTAAACATGTTCCTAATATGATCATCCGTTAAAAGAACTAATACTTTTAACCTATAGTTCTAATTTTTAAAAATAGGTCACGTGTGTTAGAAACGTGTTTCTGCGACCTTTTAAAATAGCTAAAATCAACTTTTCAGATTGCTATTTGGGAAAGTAACAATGTGATCAATAAAACTGAAAAATAAATGTTTTCGTGTGCCTTTACGCCAGACTTTTTACAAATAAAACTATGGTGTTACTATTTAAGAGCGTGTTCCTTAGTTTTTTTTTGGACTATTGCCAATAACTCAAATATTTTTTAACCAAAAACTTTGAAAAAGTTTTAGATGATGTGCAGTCACACGATGCACAATACTATTTATGCGTTTTTGAAAAGAATGTACCATTTGTCAGCAAAAAAATATTTTGCTTCATTTTGGCTTATTTTACGACAAAAAAGTGGTGATTTTGGTGACAAAATCTAAAACACTTTTCAGTACATTGCTACAAAAAAATTCAGGTACAAATTGACACATTAGTGTCAAAATTGTGGAGCAAAATTTTGATATGAGTATTGGGTGGCAATAAAAAAAATGTTTTTGAAATCACTGCAAAACTAAGAAACAAGCCCTTAAAGACTCATAGAAAAAAGAATACATACTATGAAGACGCTAAGCACCAATTTTGTGCTTGGCACATAATAGTACAGTATTATTCTTGGTGCCTTTACTAGTATTGCCCACATGGCTTCTCTTTCGTATTGCTTCAAGTGGGTAAAAAAAAATCACCAGGCAAGGGATTCTGTTAACTGAAGTAAGAGGATTATTATTATTTTTTCAACCTCTGATGGGTTGTAAAAAGAATGGCAATGAATTGTAAAGTGTGTGTGCTGTCAAAATATACGTACTTCTTTCAGTTACGTTTTAATATGTATAATATCCACTCAGATTGAGATACTTGTCATACCTGGTGCACCAGCT
Organism: Medauroidea extradentata; assembly: GCA_003012365.1. Classification (NCBI taxonomy): domain Eukaryota; kingdom Metazoa; phylum Arthropoda; class Insecta; order Phasmatodea; family Phasmatidae; genus Medauroidea; species Medauroidea extradentata. The sequence goes on along the minus strand of PNEQ01067574.1, from coordinate 34,100 downwards.
TTCAATCCCCACTGCAAAGAAAGTTGCTGCCTGTGTATTGAACCTTGTTCATTTGAATGTTTGGGGCGTGGTACGCATACAAGCTGCATCAAATATTAATGCAGTTTTGTTTTTTCATGGGTTGCTCATGAAGCGATTGCAAGCAAATAGTAATGTAGCACTATTATTAACCATGTTCAGTGGCCCAACAAACACATCAGTTGGAGCATGGTTAAGAGCATGTCAATACGTGTCTGCGACAATAAACTGTATGGCCAAATGTGAGCAGCATGGAGTTATTCGATTTTTATAGGCAGAAGGGCACCGTGCAGCATAAATCCATTGCAGAGTGAGCATTGTGTACGATGAAAACTTACGAGTGATGGCATGGTGCGAGAGTGGTACACTACCAAAAATTCAGCGAAGGCCATACTGACATCCATGACAAAGAGGCCAGGGAAGGAAGTCACTAGCAACACATAAACTGGTGTGGTTTGTGGATACATTATGTGTGAGAAACGTCGACTCATCATTACAGAACTGTCTGAAGAATTTGTGCACATTTCACGGCCAGCCCTGTACACCATTGTTACAGAGAAGTTGGGATATAGTAAACTTTGTACAGAATGGGTATTCAAGATGTTGACTGACCTCAACAAGGAGCGGCGAATGGCATCTGATTGTCATTTCTGCTGAGGTACACAGACAATGGAGAACAATTTTTAATCAAATTGTGATGGGAAATGGAACATGTATTCATTTTGACAATGAATAAATGAAACTTCAGTCACAACATTGGGTGTACACACATTCTCCAAACAATACAAAAAAGTTTAAACAGATATTTGGCACCAAGAAACTGATGGCTAAGGTATTGTGGAATCACTAAGGTGTACTACTGATTGATTTCATTGAGCCGTGGACAACCATCAATGCCGCTGCATTCTGAAGGCTACAGCAATCAATGTTCAACAAATGGAGAGGAATAAATACCTACATTGGGTGTAGTCTTGCTTCATGAAAATGCCCAACTTCATAATGCTGCCATAACCCAAAGTTTTCGATGGGAAGTGTTTGATCACCCTCCTTACCTCCTCCCAGATTTGGCACCTTGTGACATATACCTTGGACTGAGAGGACACTGCTTCAATATCAGTGGTTAACTGCGGCACAGTATGACAACGTGGTTGAATAAGCAGACAGCAACTTTATTTTCGGAGGTTATTGGAAAACTGGTTCACTGGCATGACAAATGTATCAACCTGTGCGGTGATTATATTGAAAAGTAACTTAAAGATTTACATATCTTTTGGCAATAAAAGTATTTTACAGTTCAGTTCAGTTTTTTACAGCCCATTCAAAAAAAGTAATAACCCTAGTACATATACTGGTGGTGCTTGTAAAAACCCAGTTTTATGTTTAATTGTATATGAATGTTAAAAATTGTGGTGCCTGGCCTTCTGAGCAAAGTTGCTACCAACAGTGCTGTGGGACAAATATTCGGGCGTGTTCACGAGCATGTGGGCAGCGACTGCCTTCAAGGGAGCGACGGGAAGCTGCCAGGTGCTGCCCATCATCCAGCACCACATCAGCAACCATGAGCAGTGGCTGTTGGTGCTTAGCCAAGAGGCCAGTAAGTTCCAACACTTCCGAGGTGTTGCCTTCACCGGCTGGTCTCGGCAAGTATTTGCTGTCACAAGCACTTGAGTTCATAGTGTTCTGTATGCTAATGCTGTCTTTGTGTAATTGAGTGATTATTTTGTGTAGCTTACAGTATGTTCATGTATTCATATGTGTGAAGGCATGCATACACAAATGTAAAGTTAATAAAATTACCGTTTGAGTGCCTATGATAGGAAATTAAGACATGGTGCATCAGTGCAGACATCAAACTCTCCTACAAATTGCATCTGAATGAATGTGGCTGTTGCCTCTCTCTGTCGGTGTACTGACGTTATGTTATTTTGTACCAGGGTTTGCTCTGTGTGAATATAGGAAAGTTACTGCCAAGAGCAACGGGTACTTGTCGTTACTGCTGTATTTAAAAAGAAATGTTATGAATTAATTAGGAAATAACAGAAAATAGTAGAAAATAATGATAAATGAAATATGCTTTACTGATTTTTAATTCAAAATATCAACTCTAGTTGCAGTCGCAAGAACATATATTTATTCTGTATTAAAATAATCCATTCTGGGCCAATTTCGCAGGATGAAGTAATATGATGTGTAATTGGTAAGGAATGAATTGTGGAACAGTATTTCTCATCTGCGTGACTTAGGAGGTTTGCCTAATCTTCATTTCCATTTTTTTGGTATTTAGAAAGTGAATAATAATGCATAGGTTGCAGCCAAGGTGATATAAAATTTTATGTTCTAAGTCTTACGTTTTTCGCTGTGTAAATTCTTCAATATTCAACTGAATAAAAATTTTTTAACATGTACCGGTACAGATTACTAAAATTGATATTTCGTCTGCATACAAAATGTCAGATAGCTAACTTATTGCATGAGGTAATTATGACTGCTGACAAGTGAAAACTGTTGACTGCAGACTCCATATTTTGAGTCAGGCCCCATATTTTATTGTTATTATTTTTAAGGTATGACCACTATGCTACAATGTGTGAACTGTTGCCGACTGCCATTCCAAGCCTTGTACTGTGTCTGAAAGTGTGGCTAAATGGTAGCTTCAATCCAAGTGTCCATATCTCTGCAGCGAAAGCTTTGGGCTACGTTGATGCTCCATTGCTCCTAAACCCATATCCAAGGTATGTATTTGTGTGTGTTCATGCTTGCAGGTATGTCCACATCTACATACATTTTTAGGGATCCCAACTTTTTCAGATTTACTATAAGGGATATTTCCAGCAACTTGACGCACAACACTTAACAGTTTGTGAAAATATCAAGGAAAACTATTATTGATAACAAATACATTTCAATAACACCTGAACTGTGGAAATTTCAGTATCACACATACATAATTTACATTATTTCTGAACATACATGAACGTCAACAAAATATTATTTGCGTAGAGCAAAGTTTTTTGGTTTTAAATGAAGTTTTCATCATTAGGAATATTTACAATATTTTCCTGACAACTGAAATAATTCAACATAATTTAATTCCTATCATGACAAAACTTTTTTGCCAAAATTTAAAACACTCTTTCCACAAATTGATGTGTATCTAGCACACCCTCCAACCAATCCACATGCTGTTTTGTGGAATATAGTGCAGTGAAAGTATGATACAAGCATGTGACACAAATGCCAGTCATTTGCACCAATAATTTGTATTAGTAAAATGTGTTTTTTCGGCAATATTTTGATGGTTTTAAAATGCTTCAATGCTATTCAGTATTTTTCTGTTGCTTTTTAATTTCATTGTTTGCTTTGTGTAATTTGTTAATCTCCTCCGTAACTTAATGTGTAACTGAAACTGCCACTTATTCAACATACTTTGGGAACATACTTTCATAGAAAACATGTCAAGTAAGGAAAGTAATGTTTATATAATTTATTTTGTATTGTTTCAAGTGCTCTTGTGACTGTTATAGCATTCATCAAAGTATTGTTTATGTGTGATCTTGCTGTTTTCTACTTGATGCTGTCCTTCGTGCCAGCACCGAGTGGGAAGCCATGACAGTTAGCTGTTAACACACAGAGGATACTGACATGTGTGTATCCACCCCTAGGTCATTCACTGTTTATTTTAATCATGTAGAGTACAACAGTGTTAAATGTAAATTTCTTGTTGCTTTTTTGATCTGGGGGCTCTTTAACCCCCTACCGACCGCAATGCTCAGGGGGGGGAGGTTTCACTTTCGTCATAAGTTTCCACCTCTAGCCTTGCGATGTTTGTAGTCAAGTCTCCCAGGCGAGCACAGACCTATGGCTGTCCTACTTACATGGCCGTCTGTCGTGTTCGTTCTGTGTGTTTTGCTTGTGAGTAAACCGCATCAACAATCACCTGTTCGTATTTTTTTTCATTGGTTGCTCACCTTGTCCTTGTGGATGTTTCTGGCTCTGGAGTCCATTCTCCAGAAATAAATAATATCTGTGTGAGTGTATTTTGGAGTGGGGTTTGGCCAAAACAGTTCCCCATTCACAACTTGGAGGGTGCAGTATGGCCAAAACAGATCCCCATACACAACTTGGAGGGTGCAGTATCATCAACATCTTAGCCTCCCCATGGTCATTGGCCTACTACCCTGAAAATCCATCGTTTTAATATTTCACCAGATGGGTTTCCTAAGTGGCTGCTTGCTGCATATCCTTCCTGCCATCTTGTGCACCCTCACTCAGCTCTCCTTGCTAGCAGGCCTGTTTCTACCTGTACCAATAGCACCCGCATCCCCTGCCTGGTTATCAACTTCACCATTCAAACTACCACAACATTTCTTATCCAAAGCACCCCTCACTTGTCTGTTGTGAGCAAACAGGAAGTCAAAATGTGTTGGAGCCTGGTATACTTGGCACAAAGTAAATTAAGGAAATCATATTTGAGATGTCAGTGATGGGAAGCAGTTTGAAAATATTTAGCCACTTTTTTCTACACTGTCTAAATTCAAATAAAACTTTTTTTCACTGTACCTCAGCACTAACAAAATTCTGTGCAAATGTTATTAAAACTTAAATTGGGGAATGTCCGTAAAGACATAGGAGAGTAATTTTTTTAACAATATTGATGTATGGTGTTACACATTGTGTTCATCGCAGTGTGATACAGAAAACTCTCATTTACAAAGAACAGATGTGTGTACATAATTACTAAAATATGTAGACAAAAATGAACAAGTAATTACAGAATAGTACTTGCAGGTAGGTGAACACAAAAACGTACGAAATTCCTTGCAACTTTCCCATGCTAAAATTTGTCGACCAATCAACGCAGCAGTTTCCTACCACTAGACCACTCCCCATTGTAACGAACATTGCTGCAGACCTTATCACCATTTTTTGCATCAATTTTCTTTTCTTAAAATAACTGATTACACTAACCCATGACACTTAGCATTACATCTAATATTACATCATTTATTACTCTTAATCTATTGCTGATGTATCCTATTTGTCTATAATCTTAGAATTTTGTAGGGTGTTCCTGATTGATTACTTGGGCTTAGGGACAGTCCTGTGTTTCATGTCCTCAAGCCCTCTATGAAGAGGCGGGAGGATATCTTAGGGGTGGTCTGTTATTGTGGTCTTTAGTGTCACACTCTCTGATGTGGGGGGTGACCCTTCCCCTTCTCTCAGGACCACACAAACTGCCCTTTACTAACAGTGTTTATAGTTTACAAATGTCCTTATCTCGATAAACCACAAAACTTGATTCTGTATTATATATAAAAATACATTTAATTAAGGATGCATATGGGGCTGATCTCAGCTCCTAACAAAAGTGGATGGTTGTTTCCATATTAAGAAATAAGTGGAAATTATTTTTTTTTTCCTTCAAGCTCAGACTTTATGGAAATGTTTCTGGTGTTAATATTTTATTATTTGTCTTCTCAGTGGCATCACGGATGCTGTGAAATTTCACTTAACAATGTTTTTTTTGCTCCGACTGTATTTTTAATAGTTTGTGTGAGCTATCTTCAGTAAATATTTGACATTTTGAGCACATTTATTGTTTATTATGAAAACCACTTATTCTCTATAGAATGTACTTGTTAATCAATTAACATGAGGTTTAAATTAATTAACCTCTATATATTAGTATTATGCACGTAGTTCTAAATAACAATGTAAGTTTATATGCTCAAGTGGTGATGATGATAATAACAGTAATGTTCTGATACTGCTTGTTTCTGTAGTCTGTTTCTTGGCCCGTACATCCTTTGCACCCACATGTGTGGATCGTGAAAATAAACTACCTGCTACAAAAACATGGTACATTTCACTTTCTCCAGACTACTGGCAATGGTTTATAGAACAGTTTCATAGAGAAAATTTTAAATTGCAAATTGTGACATAAACTTCCTTTCCCCTGGGAGATCTTCATTTGTTAAGTCAGTACAACCAAATATGCAGATTAGGTGTTTGCTATGGGAATATTTCTCAGATGCGGAATGTTTCTTGTAGAAAAATCAGTTGTAGGCAAGTCACCAATAAGTCTGGAGCTCTATATGTGCAGGACAGTAACGGGATGCCTTCCCTTCCCTTCTCAAAGGGAAGAGTGGTGGTTTGGCAGAGTGATCACCAGTTACATCACCATAGAGCCAAAAATAGATTGACTTTAACAAGTATGTTGCTAGCCGTGCTGTGAACTTATTCCTGTACAACCACCTCCGTAAACTATAAAGTTGTCCATTCAGATGACTTTCAAATGACGTCTAATCTGTTTTTGTTAACCATTGACAGAAATAGTGTTTTTGTGGAGAATAGAAGATTGTTATTGTTATGTATTATGCATTGTTCCAGTGTTAGTGTAGTGGGTAGTTGTGTTGTTGTTAAGTTGGCAAAGATAGTGTGTGAATATCTCTGTGAACATCTCGCCGGAAGTTGTGCTATACTCATGAAGTCGTTAATGTGCGTTGACATGATGGTAAGAATGTAACATTGGCGACGAGGTAAATGTAATCCAGCGAAAATGTCCATAATCGGGACCATCAGCAAATTTTCTCCGGGGCGGTAGTCGTGAAAAGGATACCGTGAAAGATTGCAGTTTTATTTTGTAGCTAACAGCATTCACGATGACAACACGAAACGGGCTGTATTTTTCACAGTGTGTGGTGCGGGAATTTACAGTTTAGTGACGTCGTTATTAGCACCTAAGTCTACAGATGAAGTATCACTTGAAGAGGTCCTGAGCAAGCTCACTGAACATTTTGAACCTAAGGCAAGTGAGATTGTGGAAACGTTCAAATTCCACAAACGAGATCAACAGGAGGGTGAGTCAGTTGTTGTTTATGTTGCGGAACTTTGCAGGTTAAGTGTGAACAGTAACTTTCCAAACTTAGAACGGATGTTGCGTGATCGGTTGGTGTGTGGGGTTAGAAACAGTGCTGTGCAACAGGCATTGTTGGTCAAAGAGAAACTGACTTTCAAAGATGCTGTTGATATAGTGATGGCAGCGAAGCCACAGGAAAAAATTTGGTTGAGTTGCGGGGAAATGTCATACCAGAAACGTCTGGGAAAGTGATGAAATTAAGCTCTAATTCGGGAGCTAGGGGCATAGCAGAGGTTAAGGTTAGGAAGGAGACACAAGCTTCCCGATCCCGGGCATGCTGGCGCTGTACTGGGAACCATCCGCCAGATGGGTGTCTGCATTCTACGACGATTTGTAGATTTTGTGGCAACCGAGGACATATAGAGAGCGCATGTTTGACTAAGAAAAGGGACCGGTTCGGTCGAACATCAGGCAAGGATGAATTGAGTAGAGTACATGAAGTACATGTGCATGGGGTGAAGGTTGGTCAGGAGGAGGGCGAATATGCATTGTACAATGTGAGGGATAATAGTATAAGTGGGCCCTTGTATGTGGAGGTTAGGTTGAACGGGAAGCCAATTACCATGGAAGTTGACACAGGAGCAGGACACACCATTATTAGCTGGCAAACATTTGAGGAATTGTGGCCAGAAGAGCCACCATTGCTGGAAGACAATTTAGTATTACGCACATGGTCGAAAGAATCTTTGGAAGTGTTGGGCACTAAACAGGTGGAAGTGCAGTTCAAAGGTAGGGAATGTGTGGTGCTGGAACTGTTTGTGGTTAGAGGCATGGGACCCAGCTTGTTGGGGCGTACTTGGTTAGGTCCATTAGGTATGAGACTAGTAGGTGTTAATAGTGTGAGTGCCAATGACCATGACGAGTTTGTAAGTGTGTTTGTGGGCCAATTTCCCTTGGTGTTCAGGACTGATGAACTGGGAACCTATGTCGGACCGGAAGTGTCACTAGCCATACAGCCTGGTAGTGAACCGATTTTCAAGAAGAGTCGGTCTGTAGCTTTCGCTCTGAGGGAGAAAGTCCAGTGTGAAATTGATAGGCTCGTTAAACAAGTAGCGTATGAACCGGTATCATTCTCCAGATGGCAACACCATTGGTACCCATACTTAAGCGGGATGGATCAGTGAGGCTTTGTGGGGACTATAAAGCCACAGTAAATACGGTAGCCCTCACAGAAGTTTACCCATTACCTACTGTTAGTGAAGTCTTCGCAGTGTTGGGCGGTGCACGGTTGTTCACCAAACTGGATCTAGAAGAGGTGTACTTGCAGGTAACAGTAGGCGAGGCCACTGCAGAATTATTAACAGTCAACACGATGATGGGTCTTTTTAAAGTAAGGCGTTTGCCTTTTGCGGTCAGCAGTGCCCTAGCGATTTTCCAGTGTCTAATGGAAACCTTGTTGGCTGGAGTTTCTGGAACTGTGGTATTATTAGACGATATTTCGGTTTGTGGTAGCAGTGAGCAACAACTGAGGGTGCGGGTTGAAGAAGTGTTGAAGAGGCTGCAAAATGCCGGGCTAGTACTAAAACAAGCAAAGTGCCAGTTTGCAGCAAGTGAAGTTACCTTCTTAGGTCATAAAGTGGATGGCAAAGGTATTCACCCACTGTCAAAGAAAGTGGAAGCCATACATGAAGCACCGGTTTTTGGGGTTGTTAAATTTCTACGATAGATTTCTGAAAGATAGAGCTGAAACCCTTGAACCCTTGCATCGGTTATTGGATGCAGCTGTGAGTTGGGAGTGGACAGATTTACATTCGTTAGCTTTCGAGAGGGCCAAACAGTTGTTGCAGTCCGACCAAGTGTTGGTGCATTACGACCTGAATAAGCCTCTCATTTTGACGTGTGATGCCTCCGAGCATGGGGTTGGAGCAGTGTTGGCACACCAACTCGATGATGGTATGGAGGCACCGATCGCGTTTGGATCCAGAACATTGCAGAAGAGTGAACGTAACTACGCTCAGCTCGACAAGGAGGCTTTGGCTATCATTTTCGGCATTTCAAAGTTCAAGTAATACCTTCTGGGCAGATTCTTCAAAATAGTGACAGACCAAAAGCCATTGCTGCGTTTGTTGCACCCACGAAAGGCAATTCCAGACACACTGTCCCCAAGGTTATTGCGGTGGAGTTTACTTCTGTCCAGGTTCAGCTATGAAATGGAATACCGGGCAGGGTTTCAGATATGCCATGCAAATGCACTGAGTAGGTTGCCTGTCCAGAGCCTGGAGACAAAACTGCTGGACCCCACAGAAGTGCTGATGCTAGAGGGGTCCTAACAAATACTGATGCTGCAAGAGTCACCCAAGCTACTGATGGATCCTTCGAAGATGGCGAAGGAAACTATCGCAGACCCTGCCTTATCCAGGATAGTACAGTTTGTCAAGCAGGGATGGCCGGGAAAGTGCACACAGGACTTGCAGCTCTTCTATGTAAGGAGGGAGGGGCTATCGATTCACAAGGATTGTCTGTTATGAGGAAGCAGGGTAGTAGTCCCCATAAGTTACGTGCAGATATGATGGCCATACTCCACGCCAATCATGCTGGGGTTGTACGCATGAAGGCGGTAGCGAGAAGCTATTTTTTGTGGCCAAAACTTGATTCACAAATCGAGGAGGCAGTGGGGAGGTGTGACAAATGCCAAAGATGTAGAAACAACCCGCCTAGAGTTGAGGGTGCGTGGCCGACATCAGAGAAGCCTTGGGAAAGGGTGCATATGGATTTTGCAGGCCCATTTCAAGGAATGATCTTTTTGATTTTGGTAGATGCCTTCTCGAAGTGGCCCGAGGTGCGATGGGTCACCAACATGGAGGCTCTGCTAGGCGGAGGTGGCAGCCCATTAAGCTCCAGGACTACATAACATTTTAGAAGGGAGAGAACTGTTATGTATTATGCATTGTTCCAGTGTTAGTGTAGTGGGTAGTTGTGTAGTTGTTAAGTTGGCAAAGATAGTGTGTGAATATCTCTATGAACATCTCGCCGGAAGTTGTGCTATACTCACAAAGTTGTTCATGTGCGTTGACATGATGGTAAGAATGTAACAGTTATTTGGACACTAAATTTTTTGTAATGTAAAATTCAGTGAAAAAAACTTAAGGTAGTTACAAGGTGACTGCATACTGTATTATGTTGTAATCTTTTCCAAACTGTAATATCTATAAGTTTTTTAAGTAATGTAAAAAAATAAACTACGGTACCACTTTTTACCATGCATGTTTTATCTATGCATGGTACACTAGTATTGGTGGTTCAGGATAAAGTGAGCCCTTTTGAAACTGTAGTTAATTTTCCCTTTTCCGGCTATTTATAGTTTCCAGCGGGCTTATTCTGTACGGCCAAAGTAATGTTGCTTCAAGTGCAAACTGCCTTAGCTTCGAGTTTACTACGAAAGTGATTCTCTACGGCCAAGTTGCGTTAGAACTCGTTTACTCGGAAGCAGATATGAAGGAAAATACTGAAGCAAATGTGCGCGGGTATCTGAGGCTGCGCAAAGCCCGGAATTAGTTTAAGTTGTTTAATAAGTGTTATAAATAATTGCATCGGCTGAGACGGTGATATATAATAACTCTGCAGTGTATGCTTTCATGAAAAAAGACCCTTAGTTTGTCAAAAGTTCCATTTAAAAGTCTTGTGTATGCGGTGAAAATATTCAGGTGGAATAACCTCATTCTTTGGCTTGGAAATATGGACAACCCTTCCCACATCTACATGTGTTAATTTTACAGCAACGTGTGGAAAGACAACGGCTACAAATTACGAGAAGACGAGCCTACATTATGTAATACACTACACTAGGATATCGTTTGCCTTTCATGTTGAAGCATAGTCATGACAAACAAGGTTATTTTTTTAATTAAGACAAGTGCTTGAGAAAAAGTCGTGCACTAAAATAATAAAGGATACCTACATAAAAAGTGGTAGTGGAAGGGTCTGTAGAGGTCAAAATGTGGAGAAAAAGTACCAATTTTGTGTGTTCACGTAACCTGATACTAACATAACCCCACAATAAGTGAATTACTGTTTTTAATTAACCTAAAGTATGGAACCAAGCTTAGCATGACATACACTAATAATTAGCCTACTAAACAAATTTATGACAGTGGAAGTAAAATGATTAAATATTTAAACAAACGTAAGTATAGTTACTTGGTTTTACTTATTGTGTCCATCTAACTTAACATTACCCTAACCCCACAATAAGGGATTAAAATAACCTTCTATAATTATATGGGTATAGAACAAACTCAACAGTAGCTTTTTGTGTAGGTTTCATCGAAGTAACCAAATAATTTGGTATACACAAACTATAGGCACTAACTAAATTGCTATCCACTACCTTCAAATTGTCAACTTCCAACTTGCCAATAAAGCCTGTGTTGATATAAACACAAACCTGTACATTAGTTATACAAAGCGGTTCTTTCTTTTAATTATCTAAAAGGCCTACAGCACTCAAACATAACTACTGGTGTTTAAAAATGTATTCTGTTTTGCCCCGAAAAACAAGGGTATAGCATGTTAAAAATCGTAACCCCTCCCCCCCCAAACAATTTGTTGGCGAGTGCCATTCAAATTATCTCAGACACCCTCAATATATTAATGATTTTAAAAAAGAAAGTATATCTGTTAAAATTCACGACTGAGGTTGCCTAGAACCAAAATTTGTAATACTACAAACGAACATGCACGTAACATTAAATTCACAGACTCGGGCGAGATTGTATCCCAATTACACAATAAACATATGAATAGTTTTTCTACGGGGGTGTAGTGTATTTAGGGGAAAATCAATTCCCCTCTCCATTTTTGAACTATCCAATCCATTACTCACTTGCTGCCACTTGCTTCGTTGTTTATACTCGCAGAACCATAGATAAAGCGGACTAAAAGAAAGGTGGCAAACTTACGCATCGCAAATGTTTCTCGATTTAATCATAAATAGAGTAATTTTCGGAGAAAACGGCAGCCAACCTACGATTACCGTCAAAGCAAAACCATTGAAGGTATCTCATAGAAGCAACATTCTCTGCAAAAGTAAATTATAGCGTCGGAAGCAATCAGTGGCGTACAGAATCGATCGCGAGAAACGAAACGCTATTTCGACAGCCGAAGTAAAGCAAATTATTTCATGACGGGACTTTGCTTCGGCCGTACAGAATAGGGCTGCTGCCACTTTTCAATGTAATTAAAGCTAACTATCAAATTGTATAGAATGTATCATATTCAAAAGTTAACATCTGAGGTCACAATAAATAATATTTTATAATTATTACTCTAGACAAGAAGGTCTTCAAAAGTGCTCACTTGATCACGAACCATCTATAGAAACACTTGCAATTTTAGTAAATCATTGTTTTGTGTAACATATGTACTTTTCAGGGTTATTTAACATTTGCTTTTATGTTTTAAGTTGTAATGTGTATTATTTGTTCCTTAGGCCCCAGCCAGTTGCTCAGCAGTTGGGTTTTCCTGGTTGGAAAGTGTTGATTGGAGTGGAATGGTTTGCAAATTATCGAGTCAAGTTCTACAGTATTGTGGAAAGTGATCAGTAAGTGCTTATTGTGATGTTCTTTATGTGCGCTATGCATAAATTAACTGTTTGGTTATAATCTATGTTAAGCATTTTTCTCCTAAGTGTGCTAAGTTTGTTGTAAATTGTAAACATCTAGTTTGTTTTTAATTTTATTATGGTTTCCTGTGGAGGAAAATGTGCAACATTGACGTACGGAAATTCAAGTAAATTTAACGTTTCTGTAATGGGTTGGATGTGGTGTGTTATTGTTTGCTGCCCCTCCCCTTTTCATTTTCCTCAAATTACTGCCAACAATACTAGATACAAACAGCCTGGCAGGTAGGCAGTGTGGCCTACCATTCAGAGGGTAGAAATGTCACCAGACAGGACAGATACATAACTGATAATAATTTGGGCATAGTAAAGGCGTGCCATAAAATGCATAGGTTGTCAATACAGGAAATTTGTGGCATTTTATTGTTGTTGAATCAAGAGACATTATTCTAGTGGTGTGACCTAATGAATACAGTATGTTGTACATAACCAAATGCAAAAACTAGTTCATTGGTGTTACTGTGCTGCATTAAACAAACATAATATAGAGAATAAAAAATACTAACCTATTACTAGCATTTGGGATTTGACTTTGCATTGTATGTAAAGACGTATGTAAAGAATACAAAAATACACACTCTGTAGACACATATTTTAATTTAAGCTACAGTACGTTTGTAAATTATTTGCTAAAAGAGCAAGTCTGTGTTCTCAGGAAGTTGACATCAGGTGTACCTATGTATTGTTTCATTTAATTTTTTTATTGTAACTGTACAATATTGATGCTGTCTGGTTACATTGCTCAAAGTGGTAGTGTTGTGGGGTTAGTTCTACACTAATTTCTACGCCCTTTAGTATTGGTCTCATTTTGCTGAATTCTTATACGTACATATAGCCCTCTAGAATGTACTTAATCACATGTACATGTGCCGGCTGACTCTGCAGTTTTGTATTTGCAATCTAATAGCTTAGTTCCATGTGGTTATGCCTGTAGGTGATCTGTGGTAACTTAGTTATCAGTTGCATTCCAGTCATTTGTAGACTAACACATGGAAACTTGTACATGGTCTGTATTGTTTGGCACATTAGCAGTGGCAAAGCATGGACGTGTTCCAAGGCAAAGCACTATGAGATGAAACTATACACTTTGAGCTCGTGGCATATGTGTTGTTGAGACATCTGTGTATTACTAGAGGATTAGTTCCTCGCTACTGGCTGTGCAGTGTACCTGCTCGTACCAGTCAAATGGTTCTACAGACAACCGAGAGTTCTGTGTAGTCACTGCTAATCAATCACCGCTTGCTCCAGAACACTTCACGCCTCGCCACTGCACATTCGTCATTTTCGTTTTCTTCTATAGAAGTTACAGTTCATCAGTACTTGAGGACAACATCAAGTATAAGGTTGATGGTGGCATAGGGACAGCACACAAAAATACTTTTTTGAAGAGGCCAACTAAAGCAAAGCAATCCAGCTGTCATTCTTGAAGCCAGTTAGTTCACGATACTGATAAAACACTCCTAAGGGGATTGTTTCCTCACAGAACAGTGGAGATGTACTGAATCTAGCATGCTGCATTCAAGAGTAACTTAAGCTATGTGGTTCTTAGGTCTATGATGTGATACGTCTGGTAATTCCTTGTGGGTTGAAGGTAGACAGGATTGTGAATGGTTTAACCTGGGCGGTAGGAGTAACTCTTGAATAATCAAATTTTCCAAACAAATTTGTAACTACAGTCAACTCTTGATTATACGGCCCTGGGAGTAACGACCCTCTTGAAGTAACGACCCTTTTTCCAGCAACCGTGGAAAATTGGAAAAAAATTTGCTAAAGAAATGTTTAATTCAAAGAAAATAGCAGAAAAAGATGTTGCGTTTATTATGGCCGCTAAATGGTTGCAGTTATTTCTCGAATACTGTACTGCAGCATACTGTGTGTTTGTTCTAAAATATACGTTGCTACCCCTTCCTCCCGCACGACGCGATGGCAGGCTGGCCGGCTCGAATGTCCCTTCCCATCTCCCAGCAGGTCGGTGACCCGCCCGCATCCCTCCACCGGCCAACCACTATAAGGCAGTTCGCTCACCGCTTTTTCATCGTGTGCGCACCGTAACATTTTGCCACCAATTTCTTGTGCCCTGTCTTTATGCCTGTGATATTATGATTATACATTGTGTTTATTTAAGCTTTATTACATTTTCCGTTTTGCTAACTAAATGCTTATTAAATATAATTACCATCATGTCATTTAATTATGTACACACAGTAATGTTTATAAATCAGTATTCTTTTAACAAGTGAAAGCAGGACAGTTCATTATTAACACTACCAAACGACGGGTACATGTCTCAGACGTGCGTGGCATACGGCAGTAGGACACTTGACAATAGTGCGTCTGGTGTGAGTCACTAACCCACACATGCACTCTTGCCCACACACACGCAATCAGCTCGATCGCACATAGCAGCTGCAGACTCACTTGTACACATCGGTGAAATGAAAATGAGAAACAGCATTGTGTAGGTTTTAAGTTGTTCTGTGATTGTGTTATCCAAGTTTATTAACAATGATCAACATCTTGATGTTTGTAATTGTTTGCTGTTGATGAACAAATTTAAACTGAGTATCAAATCCCTCTTCATGCACATTGGTGAAGTGTGTAAATAACTCGTGCAGAGAGTAGAATGATTATAAAAGCAGATTATTTTCACACATCCGGCCGAGCTAGAGAAATAAAATAACTGCAAAACAAAGGGAGTAGTTTTATCAAGTCCCATCTGCTGAGCGAGCTGTAGGAGCTGTGACGAGGTAGTGGTCAAAAGTGGCACAAGTGATACAGGTTAGACACGTCGTGTATGTTGTTTTTGAACTAACCATTTTCCAGATAGGTTCTTGCGTGCACGAATTATTGTACACGTGTGTGGTTTCTCGCTGCCAAGACAAGGCCTCAGGAGGCGAACAGCTTTATCAAAAAGTATGTTGTGCCAACTAGAATTACAGTTGCCGGCAAAATTTGTGCCTATTGAAATATTTGTACTATTTTAATCAACAACATTACGATAGTACCTTGCAAATAGTTTCAAAATGCCAAAATTGCTGGCACTTAATTTAAATTTACTTTGCCGACGATATTTGTGTTTCATTATCATGAATTCATGCTTGATGTTGAGCTACAGAAAGGTCGTATATGCACGTACAGAGTATCATTTTTTCAAAATACATAATTCTTTTGAAAAAATATTACTATTTGAACAAACTTTATTGACGCTTTCTTGCAAATAACTTCTAAAAACTGTTGTTGCGGTTGTAGGAATCTATATTGCGGCAACATTTTTGCTTAATTTTAAGCCGAAGAAAGGTTATATATCCGTTTCCACTGTATCTATTTATTATTTCACTCTACTGAAAAATATTACTATTTCAATAAACTTTATTGCGGCATTCTTGAAAATAACATCCCAAAATGGACATTGCGGGCGCAATAATTTATGTTATCGGCAATGTTTATGATTTATATTAAACTAAACAAAGGTCTTGGATCCACTTCAATGGCATATTTTTAAAAATAACGTGTTTGCTTTTCAAAATAAATGTGTATCGTGTTATAAAAAAAATGTAATTTTTGCGCCAAAGATGAGTGAACGTCGATTCAATGATAAAAAACGATAAATGTCGACATTTTAGAGGTGGGGGATCTCCAATAATTTGTAAAAATTTTAATAACGACCCTATTCCCGGGAACCATGAAGGGTCGATAAATCGGGAGTTGACTGTACTTCCAAAAATTTTCTTTAATTTCTTTGAAGTGGTATTGCAATGTAGTTTCTGTATACCTGTAGTTCAGGATAATGTAGTTATAGTTGAGTATTATTGTATCACCTATTCACTTGTAATGCAGTCAAGTATTTAGACTCAATCCACAAGTTCATCATAAAATACTCTATGTACTGGATGATACAAAAATCTTTTAATCTTTTACGAACATAAGTGCATCACAACAGTGCTAGTTGAGGAATGTGTGTACCTTCCTGGTTTTTTTATGACATACATAACAAATTCTGCAAAATTTTCCTTGTTTTGTAAACCTACTTTTTTAATGTAAAATTATTTTCTGAGTCTTTTAATGTAAATAATTACTTTTTTAAGTATTATTACAGTATTTGCATAGCATTAAAACTGTTTTCTTAATGATCTGTGCAACCATGCTGTAGCCTTTTTGTACCTTAATTGCTACTATTCTGTAGTTGATAGTGTAGAAAAGTTTAGCAATTGTGCTCTGTGTTTTAGGGTAGAGACGTGGCTGAATCCTTGGCAGATCCAAAATGGCTTCACCAATCCTATGCAGATTGAAAGCATCATTCCAGCGTTCACAGAGTAAAAACCTTATTTTTTTTAACTACACAGCCAATGCTGTATTTATTTTAAGTGTAAAGATTTTGTAGGTAAACTAGAGGCTAAAGTTCTACGGATATTATGGAATGTTCATGTTCATGGATTATTGGGTGTAGTTTAATATTATACAGTAACCTGAATGTTCCGTTTCTGAAACATGCATCTCGAAAACTACTGTTTGAGTGTGGTGAAAAAGTAAATTTTTGTTGTTGAGGGAAACCAGAGTTTGTTATTCAAGTTTCATGATGAAAGTGGTTTTGTGTGCTGTATAAACGGCAAAACTAGGGTTTCAAGAATGGTGAGAACTACAATGATCTGTTAGAAAACAAAATTTTTTTAAACATTACCAATTTATATACAATGAAACTGTTGCCTTCATCTTTTGTAAATTATCTTTTTTCAGTGACGTTAAATAGAAATGTGTACTACGATAATTACTTGAGTTGTATCAAAGGCTAGTAAATATTAATATGTAGGTATTTGAATATGTGAAAATATTATAGGGTCTCAAATAACTAGCTAATTGTTAATTTTTTCTTTTACTTTCCTTACATTTCCATTCTTGTTCATAAACTAAAAAATTTTTTTAAATATACAGTCAACTCCCGATTTAACGATCCTTCACTGTTCCCGGGAATAGGGTCGTTATTTTGATGGGGTCGTTGTTAGAATTTTGACAAATTTTCGGCGATCGCCGGCCTCTTAAAATGTCGACATTGACCGTTTTTTATCATTGAATCGGTGTTCACTCATCTTTGGCGCAAAAAGTATGTGTTTTTATAAAATTATACACATTTATTTTGAAAAGTAAACACATCTACGACCTTTGTTTACTTCAACATAAATCATAAACCTTGCCGATAACATACATTTTTGCGCCTGCAACGACCGTTTTTGGAAGTTATTTGCAAGAATACCGCAACAGAGTTTATTGAAATAGAAATATTTTTCAGTAGACTGAAGTATTTTGAATAAATAGATACACTGGAAGCTGATATATGACCTTTCTTTGGCTCAAAATTAAGCAAAAACGTCGCCGGCAATATAGGTTATTGCGCCCGCAACGACCTTTTTTGGAAGTTATTCGCAAAAATACCACAACAAAGTTTATTGAAATAGTAATATTTTTCAGTAGAGTGAAGTATCTTAAATAAATAGGTACACTGTAAGTCGATATATGACCTTTTATTGTCTCAAAATTAAGCAAAAACGTCGCCGGCAATATAGATTCTTGCGCCCCCAACGACCGTTTTTGGAAGTTATTTGCAAGAATACCGTAACAAGTTTATTGAAATAGAAATATTTTTCAGTAGAGTGAAGTATTTTGAATAAATAGGTACACTGGAAGTGGATATATGACCATTCTTTTTCTCAAAATTAAGCAAAAACATTGCTGGCAATATAGATTCTTGCGCCCGCAACAACCGTTTTCGGAAGTTATTTGCAAGAAAGCCGCAGTAAAGTTTATTGAAATAGTAATATTTTTCAATAGAATTACGCACTTTGAATAAATGATACTCTGGCCGTGCCACAATGTTGTTGATTGGAATTGTAATTTATTTCAATAGGCACATACATTGGTTGACATCTATGACTTTTCTTCGACGCATCAGGCACAAACTTCTAGTTGGCACAACATACGTTTTGATAAAGCTGTTTGATTCTGGGACCTTGTCGTGGCAGCGAGCGACCACACACGTGTGTACGATAATTTGTGTGCGCAAGGACCTATCTGGAAACTGGTTAGCTCAAAAACTACATAAATGACGTGTCAGCTGCGCCACGTGTGCCACTTTTGACCACTACATAGTCACAGCTCCTGACGCTCGCTCGCTCAGCAGATGGGACATGATGACAACACTACTCCCTTTGTTTCGTAGTTCTTTCGCTTTTTAACTCGGCCTGCTTGTGAAAATAATCTGCTTGTTCAATATAATGATTCTACCCTCTGCACGAGTTATTTACACACTTCACCAATGTGCATGGAGAGGGATTTGATACTCAGCTTCAATTTGTTCACCAACAGTAAACAATTACAAAACATCAAAATGTTGATCATTGTTAATAAACTTGGATAATGCACTCACAGAACAACTTTAAATCTACACAATGCTGTTTCACATTTTCTTTTCACCGACGTATACAAGTGTATCCACTGCTGTTATTTACGGTCGAGCCGATTGCATGTGTGTGGGCGCGAGCGCATGTGTGGGCTGGTGACTCACACCAGACGCGCTGTTGTTAAGTGTCCTACTGCCCTATGCCATACGCATATCTGAGACATTCACCCGATGTTTGGTAGTGTCAATTATGAACTGTCCTACTTTCACTTGTTAAATGAAGAATGATTTATAAACATTACTGTGTATACACCATTAAATGACATTATGGTAATTATATTTAATAGCATTTAGTTAACAAAACGGAAAACGTAATAAAGCTTAAAAAAACACGACGTACAATCGTAATATCACAGGCACAAAAACAGACTACCGTATCAAAGGGCACGAGAAATCGATAGCAAAAACGTTAGTGCGCGCACATGATGAAAAAGAGGTGAGCGAACAGACTTTTTGGAGTGATTGGCTGGTGGAGGGAAAGAGGCGGGCGGGTCGCTGATGACCGGGGGATGAGAAGGGGCATTCAGGCCGGCCGGCTGACCTTCGCGTGGGAGGAAGGGGCTGCAACGTATATTTTTAGAACACACCGTGTGCGGCAGTACAGTTTTTGAGAAATAACTGTAAAAATTTGCAGCCATAATAAATGCAACGCCTTTGTCTGCTATTTTCTTTCAATTAAATTTTTTTTAGCAAATATTCTTAAATTTTCCACGGTTCCCTGAAAAAGGGTAGTTACTTCAAGAGGGTCGTTATTCCTGGGGTCGTATAATTTAGAGTCTATATGAAAGTGTGTAATTTAGTGCGGTTAAAAAATTTCCCTGTTAATTAGCATTATTTGTTTCTGTCCCATCAGGAACATCTTAAATACTGGTGCTTAACTAATACAGAATGTTTATGGCAGCGAATATTAAGATCATATCTAGAAGTGACGTCAACTCACGGGTATACATAACTGACTTTTATGTATTATCGATGATAGCAACTATCAACACCCATGTATCTAATGAGTAAATGTAGTAAAATATAATCTATGTAGTATAAGTTTGCTTAAGTTTTAAATTTTCTTCTGAGAAAGATGCCTGGAAGCTTCATTGTGTTGACCATTAAAAACCAAAACTCCGTGGAAAGACAGGGGTCTCTGGAAATTTTTAGACACTTTGTCGCACTTTGTTGAGAGATATGTTCAAGTTGGGCCAGCATGAGAGGTCTTCCCTGAAGGGGCCAGGAGATTGTAAGTATCCTGAGGAGAGTGGTTTCCTGTGGAAGATGCACAATGCAATCATAGAACAAGGTGTGCAAATTCTCACTTTATACGGGAAGGGGGTTAGGCGTATTAGTCCACTCACCTAAAATAATTTCGTGCTTGCCCTCGGAGAGAGGTTTGGGCTCTTGCTCTGACTCCCGCTTCAGCTCCTGGACCCTGGGGTGTGGTGCAGGCGCACATTTTTCTGGAGTCTTGATTGAGCTAATAAGGGGGTGGCACAGGTGTCGCATTTCCCTAAGGATACGACTAAAATTGTCTTTCTGCCATGGAGGTATGTTCTCTGCGCCTTTGTACTGACTGCAAAGTTGGGCAAGAGTCAAAACTTTACCTGAAGACAATTGCGGTGGCAGGATAATTCCAGCAGGTATGTTGTTAGTACTGGTGGTAGCTGCTAACCTGCGTTCAGCAGCGGCTATGGCTTTACGTCCTTTGATTGATGCCTTCTCCTCCTGGGAGCTGTCTGATGCTAAAATGTCGGTTTCAGACACGAGTTCACTTTCATAAAATAAAATGAGGGAGTCACTTCAACTGGTGTTATTATTGCGTCACACAAGTTTATAATACATTCTATTTACATGTCACTTCACAATATAGATATAAATTGATTAGTACAACAAGGTTATCACTACACTTTCATCGCTACTGACTGCGTGGTCTTTAACACGGAGCCGCAGAAATGACCACAGATAAATCCCACTTCCTGCGGAAAGCGGAAACTAGTTACATGCCTCGTGGCTAAAAGTACTCGAGATAGTGTGCATTCCCTTTTTTGCTGTAGGGTGCATTCCCTTTTTTGCTGCCCGCACGGCCGGGTTTGGTCAGTAGAATATTACGTGTAG
The DNA here is from genome assembly GCA_003012365.1 of Medauroidea extradentata. Lineage (NCBI taxonomy): Eukaryota > Metazoa > Arthropoda > Insecta > Phasmatodea > Phasmatidae > Medauroidea > Medauroidea extradentata. The sequence continues at coordinate 12,992 of PNEQ01067574.1, read as the reverse complement.
AAAATACGTAATCTACGTGTATATTCTACGGTAGAGTATGTCATGTAGAATATTGCACTTTATTACATATTCTACACATAGAAAATTAATTGTTCTGGTTTATAGTGTGTGTCAATATTGCAAATGTTAGATGCTTTAAACTGTGCAGAAAACAATATTTACTAGATTATTCATTTTTCTAGTGATTGGCAGCCATGTAATATTGAAATATACATGTACATTATACATACACAGTTAACCTAAAAAAAATATTGTCATGTATCTGCAGTTTCAGATTCAGCTATAAATGCCATACAGGTTATCGTTATACATTCACTTTAGTTTTAGAAAATATGACTAAAGAACTAAAATATGCATGTATAGTATTAAATTACATCACTAATATTCTTTGGCAACAATAAAATTTTAAAGAGTAGCATTAGTTCTCAAGGATTCCAAAACTCAAAATTTTAAATCACAATACTAAAAACAAAACTTTGAAAATTAAAAAATCATTATTTGTTGTAAACGAAGCCCATTGAACTATTTAAGCCTTTAAATTGAACAGGGTGTAGGGTTTTTAAAAGTTTTCCTGGAAGTCAGAATTTCATTTAATATTCATCAGATGGGACGTCTCGAAGTTTTAGTGTATGGTACACGTGCAGCAACTTTTTTGACCTCTCAAAAGTAAGTCTGTTTCGTAATCGACAGTGAACATACGACCAATTACTAAATGCTCTTTCTAATTGAGCAGATGAAGCTGGGATCTTCAATAGCTTAATTGCAAGCTTGCTTATTGCTGGATGTGTTCGTTTAGTGAGCCCCCAGAAAGATGATGGGTTATCAACACCTTTTTCTCGAAGTATCTTAAAGATACTGTGCTCTGTAGAACTGTTGTATTTGGCTAAATCATCTAGTCCTTCTCCGTCAAGTTCATGAAGCATGAACTCCTCCACCTGCAACAGGATAATTTGGGTGGCTAACTTCAGATGAAGATAAGATTTGAAACAGTACTTTGGTTTTGCACGTATAAATAGTTCATATTTTGACATTTCATACTCTAAATCATAGTCTTCTACACCTTTCAATGTTGTCAGATATGTATTTATTAAATACTAGTTAAATTACCAAACAAGGAAAAAAGGTGTAGTATGCTATCATGTAGAGCATGGAAGGCCAAAAACGTATCTGAATTGAGTATGTTTGAAAGGATTAAACTGATATTTTAAAACAATAATTTACAGAAAATCCTTTTCATGCATGATTACTAGTTAATACTAAATGAAGCCAATGATAATTATTGTTTTAATATATCAACTTAGTTTTACCAAAACATGGATGACTTCTGCAGTGTTAATTTTGTTTGTGAATGGACCAATGCAGGGGGTAGGGTGTGATTACTGTTTATATCCTTGCACGTCTCTGCCTTTTAAAATCTATATCTCCTGGGTACATACCTCATCATGCTGTGCTGCAGATAACTTCTTCCCTTGGTAAACTGTTTGCAAGAAGTTTGCTGCTAAGCCATACATAGTAAGTGCTTGTTCTCGCCTCTTTTCAACTTTTTTTTTGAAGCTCGGCATAACCCTCTGGCAACCGTAATTACATCCACTCTTCTGCAGCATCAGCAATACTGAATTTGCTTTGCTGGCACTTATTGATTAAAGTACAAACTGGATCAAAAAGTTTGATGCCATCTGAAACTTGCTTCATGAAGTTGTCATCAAATATTAGCTGAAGAGCAGCAGGATCAATTGATATACCCTGTCCAACTACCTTTTTCATTGCTGGTAGATTTTTCTTCAGACAAAGGAAGGCATCTCCTATTGCTGCACCACCGTGTTTCACATGCTAGTGTTATCCTGTGGCCACCAAATGCAAGGAGACGCACTTCTTGATCAGCTGAAGTGAAAGCTTTCAACAATGTATTTACTCTCGAAGCTAGTTGAGGTGGAACAAGCTCTTTTGCAAGAAGATTCCCAGTATGTGAGTTGCATGTAACGTGCCACAGATCTACTATTTTGCCCATTTTCATCATATTGGCAGCATTGTCGGAACAAATGGCGTATAACTCTGTATTGTTCACATCCCGTGCAGATACAATTGCTTGTGAAAAAATATCTTTAAGAGCACTTCTGGTTTCACTCTCCCCCGACAGATCCCAAGCATCAAGAATTCCAATGTCACCTGTTGCATTATGTATCATAGCAGCTACGTTCTTTGTGTTGACTGCCTCATTCTTCCACCCATCGATGAGCAGAACAGAATGTTCAGCAAAATTTAAAGAAGTTCTGCATTCTTCAAATTCTTCATCAAGAATGGTTGTAGCAAGTGTTTTTCGAACAGGTGGCCTGTACGCCGGTCTCAGAGTCTTAACAAAATTTTTAAAATGGTTAGAGTCCACTACACTAAAAGGGATGTTACAACCAAATATAAATTTTCCCAGTGCATGGTTGGCAACTTCATTGTCAATTTTTGATATTTTATCAAAAAAAGCCTGGTTCTTTGTTTATTTCCTTGTTTAATGTTTGTGTCCCCAATCAGCTCTGAGGGCTCAACGCCATTTGGTACCTGTTCAACACTGTGAAATTCACCCAGAGTGTCACCTGCAGCAATGAAAGACTGTTGGCTTGTAGTTGCAACAATGGGACTCAAAGATTCACTTGTAGAGGAAAGGTCAAATACTGGCACAGGATCATCATCATCACTGCAAGAATCAATAACTTCGTGTCTTCTTTTAAGAACAGTTTGTGATGCAGCTGAATCCATTGTTGAAGTTGCATTGCGACATACATTCCTAAAAAAAATAGTTCCGGTTAGTGGGTTTGGAAGTTATTTTATTAATGCACTGTACAATATCCTTATTTACTTAAAATAGGACTAGAAAGGAACATAAAAAAATGTCTTGCATGTTAAAACAATTTTAATTTATATACTGTATTGCTGAAGAATTGTATCTGTTTTGGAAGAATTCTTGCCAATCATCTGAGTCAGATTTATTTTTATTAACTATTTTCCTTAATCATTGTAGGAATATATGTTCAAATAAATAAAAATTTATCTGCTAATTATTTGTGCACTACCAATTATCAAAACAAATATAAATCAAATGTTATATTTTTAACATACCAACTATCAGGATTGATAGCAGTCAGTATGCTGTTGGTACAACTGTATATATTTTATATTTAGGTTATGAATATCATAAAAAAAAGTAAACTAAAAATGAATTGGTAATCATTTAAGAGTATGCTGGTAGTGCAACTAGTGTATTTTTACTTTTTAGGTTAGGTTGATTAAACTAAGTACACTAAAAGGTGGCTAATATAATTAACTTACCTATGAGATTCTAATCGTTTTGCAGCAGTATTTTTTAGAGTTTTTTGACACACAGTGTAAAATGCTGCACACTTATTATTTTCTTTTACTAAATGGAAACCCATGTCACTCCACAAAGAATGCTTTGGCCTGCCAGCCATTTTGAAACAACTAAAATGGCTTCTCCTAGTGTTGCCAACCAGACAATGGTGATTATCCCACAGGAGGACCAAAATTAACCCATTATGCTACTCAAATTCCCAGAAACCATAAAAAAAAGCACAATAAAAATACAAAATAGAAAATACTATACTTTTTTTTCTTGTATGTTTAATATTACAAGAAAATTTTCACAGTAGCTTAATGTTATGAACTACTTATTATCCTTATATGAACACTACTTTTTTTTAGCTGTTGTTTACTCAAATGTTTCAAATCTTGCAGTACCACGTGAGAATGTGACACAGATTCTCAACATCAGTAAACAGCAAAATCAGTAACTGGCAACTGAAACTCACTCTCTCCCTACAAGTTGACAACTTTTTTTTCTAATTTATTCAAGCAACTTCATTGTTGGATGATGAACGTTTCCAAATTATTATTTAATTTTTTTTATTTATCATATAAACAAATATATAAATAAAAATAACATTCACTGAAATATTTTTTACAAACAATAATATTTCATTTAAAATACACTATATCTCTTATGGGATGGATTGACCTAATTTTCTACATACTCTACATAATATTCTACATACTCTACATATTCTACGTTATTTTCTACATGTAAGTAGAAAAATAATATTCTACGTGTAATGACCCAACCCTGCGCACGGCTATGGATGGGCATCTCAGTGTCTCCTCGAGCAGCTTTTTTTGGTAGCAGAACAGGGAGGAACAGGCTTCGGGTTCCTTACCAAGCAGTAACCCACAGTAAGTAGATAGGTAAATGGTTGGGAGAGCAGGCTTTGGCTTCCTTACCAGGCAGCAACCCACTGTAGGCAGACAGGTAAATGGTTGGGAGAGCAGGGCTTCGACTTCCTTACCAAGCTGCAACCCGCTATGAGGGATAGGTGATCGGCCAGGCTTGCTCGGGGAGGAGACCCGAGCCCTAGATTGACTTTCTGGCTAGGCAAATGCACGCCTTATATACCCCGGAGGATGCGCTGAAAGTCCCGTTAGTGGATGGTGAAGATGGCCGCCACTGCAGAGGAGGCCGCCTACTGGCCAGCACGCGCACCACCCCAACAACCCACAAATCTCCCACTTCTCTGCCAAAAATTACATGAATGCACTTAACTTTCTCGCGGGGCCGTAAAAAAGTATGGCTCACAATATAGCTGCTGCAATGCTCCATGACAAAAACTATCAAAAAATCTCCTAAAAAATTGTTGAACCTCTCACAGACCAGACACCAACTTTTGTCAAAGACTCTAGTCATTTTATATCTGTAGCTGAAATATTGAAAATATAAAACACATGACACCCGAGTGAGTTTTGTTGTCCTAAGCTATTTCACTAATGTCTCTGTGGCTTTTGTCAGAGGGTGGTTAGGCCCTAGCTAAGACAATAAAACTGTTATAGAGCATGTAAATGACCCGCAAATAAATATGATAATTTTTATTGCAAGAAACATGGGCTAATGTATTACATTCTAATACTGTTAAGTCCTCAGTTTATGTCAGGGTTAGGTTCCTAGAAATGACAACATATATATAAAGTACACAAGTTGTATCAGGTCAGACGGCCCTTGCCTATCAGCCAACAGTGCGTACACACAGGCATGCACCCATGTCCAGGGCACAGTAATCATAGGTGCACTGTGATCTGACAGTGTGGTAAACAAATCAGAGTAACAAGTGTACTGCCTTTGTATGACTACAGAGATTTTTATTTACTGGTAGGTGTTTTACGAGTGAAAAAAATTGATTTATGGGAAAATGGTAGGAATAAAAAATATGAAATGCAATTTAATAAACATCAAAAACCTTTAGAATGAAATAATGACATCAGCAGTGAGTAGTTAAGTAACATAACAAGTGGTTTGTGTTTTCGTACCAGTCAGGCTATTACCATTAAGATATTGAACAAGAGACTAAGTTGAAAATGTCATACAGGAAACGTGTGAATTTACACAGAAACATACGCGTTATTTTACGTATAAAATTCACTGTGCAGTGAATTGTTTTACATATTGCTCAAGTTATAGTACCGTATTTGCCGGCATATAGGATGACCCATAACATAAGACAAGTCGGTTTTTAAGGTTCGAAATCTTGAAAAAAAAGTTAGTTATTACTTTTGAAATTCCCTGGCGAAAATTTATTTTTTCCTTTACCGGAAACATAAACATGTAGTAGAAATAGTTTTAATGCATTTATTACTGGTATATAAACATAATAGGGGACACATAAACAAATAAAATTGGCTACTAATGCCCTCTGGGCGCGAGAGAGTCAAGGAAATGCACGGCAGCGGTAACAAGTGGCCGGCGACATCATCAGTTGACGGCAGCTGTGCGCGACTTGGCTACACCAGCCTGAGGTCGGCCGCGCACTACATGGCAATGCCGAGCTGCAGCAGCTGCTTGCAAGGTCATCTCATTCCTGTGCGCTGTTGTCGCCTGCTAGCCAAGCTAGACAAATGAATGTGTGGTACAGTACCTAGATCCTCGTTTTCTCCGCCCGAGAGTAATGTGCTGGCAACATAAAGGACCTAGGCATGCAGTACCTAGATACTCGTTTTCTCCGCCCGAGAGTTGGATGCTGGTGAGAGAAGGATCTAGTCACGCGCTCCAGTTGTATTGGTAGCCAAGCGACGTACGCTTCGCTGCAAGGCAAAGTATAACGCTCATCAAAATTTTGTATTGTAAATTTTATAAAAATAAACCGGGCCCCTTGTTTTGATTTGTGATGGAAAATGCAATCCTTGTAACATCGTACAATTCCACAGCTTACAGCTTAACTTTCAAACGATTTTTAGGTTACTAAAAAATTTCACACCTTCATGTAAGCAATTTTTGAAGGCCAGAAATATGTAAAAATTGTTGTCTTATATGCCGGTTTATTTCGAATCACTTTGGACATCTTCCTATTCCTTCCCTAGGCACAAGGGGGCTGTTGCAACATCTGATTTTCAAAAGAAAGAATGCAATGTAGAATGCTGTAGAAATTATATCAGACTGTGAAATTCCTGAAACCACCTATGTCAAGCAAATAAATACTTATTCTTTTGAGGTCTTAACAGGTTTCAACATTTTTCATTTCTTTATTGTATAAAGCTTAAGGGTGTTTAGAATAAACCTAAACTTTACAAGCCAATTGCTCTGGTTCTGTGTTTGGATTCACATAGCACATGTGTTCTCTATTGCATAATTACGTTAACCAATTATCGCCCTCCATCGCTCATTGAGCGGCGTCCTTTTGTACGTGTAACCGTCAAGCTCCATGGTACTCTGTAAGTGCTAGTGTATCTTAAGTTATATTATGTAAGTAGTTGCCTAGTGGCATTTGTCTTCCTTTACCAATTTTTTTTGGCATACAATACAGTATTGCAAAATCAAGAATTCTCCACAAAATTGAATTACAAATATGTACATACAATAATTGTTGCAAAACAAAATATTTTCATTTAATACCAGCAAAAAGTTAAGCACGTATGTGTAGCAAACAGCTTTTTTGGAAACACGGCTACGTTCACAGAAGGTGTATTGTTGTACACAAATTGACACTTTCCGAACGCTCTTTTGAAATTACAATAAACATGGCTGCCGACACAAATTTGCTTAAGTGTCCTGGTAGTACTGTAAAAGATGTGTTTTTGTTTGTTCATTTACTTTAGTGTGCATTCATTAAGTCGTTGATTGATTCAAGTGACGTAGGTCCACCGGATCCATCAAAGTTTCCAGCTGGTCGGTCCGCTAGATACGTTGATTCAACTAGTGTCAACAAAAACTAAGTTTCTGAACATTGAGTGTACATTAGTTGATATATAGGCAAATTTCCAAAAAGGCAGAGAGTCTAATTTAGCAATGCATTGTGGAGGTACAGTACTCTTATTTTGTTTTAAAACACTGTACAGTATGTACCAGCAATAAATTGGTTTCAGATCTGCATTCATAATTAAGATCACAGCATTTTGTAAGGAGCCTTTACAAACAGACTGTCATTGTCTTTACATCCTGTTTTTTTTTTTTTAACAAACTCTTTTTACAGCAATTTCATATACTCCAGCAACTCATACTTGTATTAGTTCTTTCTCAGGAAGTGTTTATTATCCTATGAATGTTGACCTGTTGAGTCATGAAAGCTAACATATTATAGTTGATTTTCTATCGTCATTGTTAACAAAATTAGAAATTTTCCAGTTGCTGATTACGTTCACACGTAGTTATGTTTTATGTGTTCTAGTCTCATGTTTGAGTTGTCGGCTCTGGAGAACTATTTGCGTGTGAATATGGAAGACATCCTGTACTCTGCCACGGTGGATGAGTGGTTAGGCACACGGGTAGAACCTCTGAAGACAAGACTACGGCAGATCAAAAAGGATGCTGAATCACAGATTCTTCTAGGATCTCGTTCGCAAGGCTACTCTGGCTTAGTCTGACACTTCAGCCAGCTGTCATTCATACAGTTGTAAACTATTGTACTGTCTTTACACACAGACTTGTTTAGTTAGAAACAAACATGCATAGTCTTAAACCAAATTTTTGACCAACTGGCATGTTATCCACTTGTAAAAGAAAATCTTTATGTCCAGAATAACTTTCCCAGTTATAATTTGGAAAGTTGATGTGTAATAAATACTACAATGTATTATGTTGGTACTTCATGTTATGAATTATGTGGCTTTAGTCCACAGATGATTTTCTTTTCACAACCAATTAATTGAACATGGGAAGACTGTTTTAATAGTGTCTAGATTATTAATGGGACATCAGTTACGTAGTTCTTTGTACAAACAGTTTTTGTACTTTGTAAAATATTTTTGCAAAATATCCTGTCAGTTTTTCAAAAGCATCTTACTCAATTGCGGAACTGGGAAATACAAATCCAGCATCCTCTCATGTGTTTAATTGCCTGCTAGGTACCTATGTATGATAATCTTTTTTTTTACAACAAAAAATTCATTGCTAAATAAAACATACGTGACCAATGCTGCCAGTTTTACCAACTTTCATATGATGAATGTTGTTCGAATTTTCTCTATGTATATGCATATATGATCGTTTTATATACAGTAGGACCCCTATTTTATGAGGTAGTGATTTTATGAAGACATTCTCACGAACTAAAAACAATGCCATAGAGATTGCTTGGAAAATTTTAAAATCTGAATATGTTAAAATGTGAAAAATCATAGTAAACATTGTTAAAAATAAGTCTTTTAAGTCCACAACGATGAAATACGCAGCTTGTAAAGTTGTTACTCGTAACTGGTGTTAAAAAAAGATCTGTAGAGCTTGGGGATACCTTATCTCTTGCTGGTAACGTCTTTACCATCCTTTCCTCTCTCATTTTTCAGCACCCCCTTCAGTTCACCCCATCAATCCACCCGGTAACCATCAATGCCTTATTTTGTTTGTTTATGTTCCTGTTCCAACTGCTTTACACAATACACGAGAAATTAAAGTGAAATAATACTTGACTGAAGTTTGTATGCTTTTTACACAGTGAGGTTTAAACTAACGGTCAAAAAAATATTTAGAATAAACTGGAAATTGTATGGTGGATCTGCAGTTTAGCGTGGCAGAAATTGACGTCACTTAGCCAGAGAGAAAAAAAAAACCAATTTCAGCTAGACCCATGATAGTTCCGTGATCATTTCAATGTCAAAAACTTTACCACCCAAACTGATAAATGAGGTGCTGTAACAAATATGTCCACAAAGCAGCTTTTGCAATATTTACATTTTTCTTCTCTCCCCATAAAATCTTTTTTATTTCCAGGTAAGGCATGGGATGGCCAAATTGGGTCAGGAGGAGGAGAAAGGAGCAACAATTTTTTTAGAGAATGTGGTAACATTTCGTCCCACCAAAAAAATGCCCATCACTCCACTCTCCATAAGAGGTATAAAAAAAGCCAGACACTCAAGCAGTTGATCTTTCTTTCTCTCCTCCCCCCTTCCATTTCTTTTTTTATTTGATAAGTGGGACAAAGATGTAAAAAAACATCTGGAGGAGCTGGTGACTGCCAGACAGGAGATATTTTCTTGAGATAAATTTGGTTAATGATATAATCGAATGCACAATAAATTAACACCTTTTTTCCATTTTCGGCATTTGAACATGTACATTAGAAATACAGATACTTTATTGCACAACAGCACGGTATGTGGTATCAGATTTTCGCATGTGGGAATCGTTCTGAATAATGCCACTGGTCAGTGGGTTTCCTCTGGATCTGTAGTTTTCACTGCCCCTTTAATACGGCACTGCTCCATATTCACATCATGTCACCCCTCATCAGTGCTAAAGACCTGTATAGTAAGTGCTTACCAAAATCTCTTCACTTCCGGTAATGACATGCACTGTCACCAACACAATCTGTATCTAACTGAAAATGGTAAACTGAAAGTTAAACAAGTACGGGAAAGGGTTGGACAACACTATTAAGTGAAAGGGACTATACAAAGATGAGAGACATGGCCAGTTACAGGATCAAAGTTATCTCACATACAGATACTCTTCCGTGTCTGCCGAAGCACTGTGCTGTTGTAACATTCAGCAGCCATTCTTCTGGTGCGGCATCAGTTGCTGTTACGTTTCCAACAGCTGAGACTGTGCATGGCGCGTTTCTGGCTGACACAACAGCAAACTAAGTACAGTCAATCCCCGCCAAAAAAAATTAAAATTTTAATAATTTAAAAGGAATAAAATTTAAAAAGTTAACTTATCACGAGCAGGAAAGATTATTTAAAAAACTGCATGTTCATTAGAATTCAGGCGTAATTAGAGGCCCAGAATTTTTACAAATGCGAAGTAACCGTGATAAAATGTGGAAGTCTACTACGTCTGCTATAAAATATTAAATTCTCTGGGTGAGCGCCTAGATCCTCGGCGGCGTAGCCGGGAGCATCAGCCCACTGCTGTCACTTATGCCTAGATCCTGTGTATGGTAGACACGTGGGAGAAGAGGCTTGCCTGGATACTTGCACACAGCAGAGAGGACAATAAGAACACACCCCATTCTCCCTTTCCCTCACTCAACCTCCTTGTACATAAACACAGCCAGCTTGCAACTCGTGACCGGAGAGAGCCACGGTGCCGACGCCAGACACATTGTTGTCAAGGCCGTCCCAGTAAACTTCCGCTCAGCTCAGATGACGACATGGCTATTTGGAACAAGAAATTAGTGTTCTGACTGAACAGCAAGGGACATATGCAGTTTCTTCACTATGAATAATTACCACCTGCTGTGCTGTACCTGAGTCACACACCCACACGAGCTAGGAAAATTGCCTGCCTGGGAAATACAATACTGCTCTCTCTCTCTCTTTTTTGCTCAAACACACACGCACACATGCACTACTACTCGCTCTTATCTCTGCTTAGCTTGCTACAGCTCAGATTTTACTGCCCAGATCTTGAGCTTTTTGAGATAAGCAGCATAAATGCAACACGGGTGGTGGGCCATGCGTGAAAACGAGCAATTCTGGCTTTAGCATTGCTTTTCAACTAGCAGTTTGTCTAGATTTGGTATCGTTGAAACGTAGGTCCGACATGTTTTCCTATCGGCGCACTACCAGAAAAAAATCTCAAACTTGTGACCTTGCTCAATGTCAATGCGGACACGTGTTTCTACTTCAGTTATTGAATATTGACTTTAAACTCAACTTGGTGTCGCAGCTAAACACAGTTTACGACTAGCGCGCAAAAATAAATTAACTATCAATGTTGGCATCGCTCATTTTTGCTGGCAAACACGCCACCTGTACAATGGACAAGAAAACAATTACATTCACTTGTCCAAGTTGATTTTTACCCGTCTCGTGCAAGTGCACAAATTATTTAAAGTGTGCCATAGTGTGAAAGGGCACATGTATTCAACAGTGTAGAACAAAGCCAGTAATTGTCTTAAACAGGATGTCCACTGACAGGGAAAACCTGGAAAACAGGGAAAAGTCAGGGAATTTCATCTTACAGGGAAAAGTCAGGGAAATATCAGGGAATTTTATTTGGGTCAGGGAAAAATGATAAAAAAACAGCCCAGAATAAACATTTTTGTAGTACTGAATAGTTAAATTATTATAATTTAGTTATTGCAGTAAATAAATTTGTTAGTGCTTCTGATTACATTCACTGCTGGGAAACCTGATTTAATTTTTTTGATATAAATAGTTTTTCTTATTTTATTCAACATATTCAGTCACTTAGTATGTAGTCTGTGATTCAAATGCATGTATCTAATTATTTTAATGTTGTTCCATTAAAGCTACAAATGTGCTGTGTTGATGTAAAATTATGGAATCAAAGATACCAATTCAGCCAAGAAGTTAGGGCAGCTTGTAACATTTTGGGTCTTGAGCACTGATGAGGGTGAAGGAAGTTGGGAATAACCAGGACTAAGATTAGGATTAACCAGGATTAAGATAAGAAAAATCCTTAAGAAATCTCCCCAAAGTCCCAGCACTATTTTCACAAGCAAAATACAGGAGTGACCGGTTACTGTGAAGCGATCACACTAGCCATTTGGCCGATGCAGGCCTTAAAAAGTTCCAGTTTTGCTGATAATAGGTCAGGGAAAATTAACAGATATTACTTGGAAAACAGAGAAAAGTCGGGGAATTCCAAAACTGAATATAAAGTTTCTTCTCCCTCGCCCCTGAATTTATTACCAAAAAATTATTTTGTTATGGTTCGTCTGGTTAATTCACAACAAAAGTTTGTAAATAACTGCTCCACACTCAGCTATAACACGTTGAAACCATCATACCGCCTGTCAGAAATAGAATTATCATGAGAGCAAACATGCTTTAAGAAAAATAAATAAAAAATATGATACTCTCATCAAACTGTACGTATTACACTAAAATTAACGCAACATTCACGCCAACTCTGTCTTTTTGTGCCGGTGAGTTGTGTTTACATTTCATTCATACATTTTTATTTTATGGTTCACGCTAGATAGCACTAGAATAACCTGCTGTACGATGCACAGAAGCGCATTCTGACGGAACAGCGAAACACAGTCTCCATCTTAGTTCTTGTGCTGTCCGCGAACAATTTTTTCGACTGCATACCTAGATCCCTGATGTCGTTCATCTGCTGCACGGATGTCGCTGCCAAGTACATCTCGAGGAATGATCTAGGCCTGTGCATTGTTACGCTATGCTGCCTATACACACCACAGCATTCATCACGCACGCTCACAGTTAAAATTTTTGGAATCTTGGTAACTATTATAGGCTTGTCTGGTATCAAGTTATTCAGAAAAATAATGCCTATTAAATCAAATCATGACTTCCTTGAAAATTTTCTGTTTTACGCCAGTGACAGTGTTCTGACTGTACATAGTGTATAATTTTGGGTATTTGTAAATTTCGTTGAGACTAAATCATTAAATAGTGCATTTCGAACAATCCCGGTGAGCACTTCCAACTTTTGAATCTCCCGCGCAGCAATTCACCAGTTTGAGTTGGCAGCAGCTCTTCCTCATCATCTGCCAGCGGTTGGCAGCCTTGGGCTTCCGGGA
>PNEQ01067573.1:23234-67532 GCA_003012365.1 Medauroidea extradentata | reverse complement strand
GTGGGGTTACTTGCAAAATCTATATTTTGGTCTCACATGTTAAAACCGATATGTGTAAAAATATTTTCAGCATGTCATTGTATTCTACATGCATACATTATGCTATACATGTATATATAACCCATTAACATGAGTCTGGTATTGTGCAGCATATTTATGAATTCATTTTCTGTTGCAAGTATCCCCATTCTACGGTAATTCGTAATGGTTACCATTCAGACTGTGGATACTATTCAGGATTTAATAAAGTTAACATTTTGCATATAAAACCTGAATGGTAACCTTTCAGGCTTTTACTGTGCAAGGGAGGATCTAAAATATTCTGAATGGTAACCATTCAGAATGGATAATTTTCAGCCCCCCCCCCAAAAAAAAAAGCTGCCTCACCATGCAGGGAGGATGGGTGGGGTTGGGAGAACACATGTCCGCCCGTGACCCCGGATGACGGTAAGTCCATCTTTCCCGGTAAACACATTCCTGCCGGCCCCGTATTGTCTGAACTACATTTATAAATACATCCAGGAGCTGCCTTGCCCTGCAGCCTGCCATGCAAGGAACGCCTTTATAAGTTTACATTTTTACTAAACAATTATTTTTCTTGCCCTGTATGTTAAAGATCATATACTTTTTAATTAATATAATGAAACCATACTTACGTGTCAGATATATGTTACAGTTTTAATTTAAAGTTATTTGACCAACACTTCTTTTTTTCAATTTGAATTAATTTATATTTTCAATTTCTGACCTAACATAATTGTAAATTGTTTGCTAGCTCTGAGTTATTTTCACCAACAGAATTTTTTTGTGTACATTATAGTTTTGAAAATATGGCAGTTACTTCACAAACACTTGAAATTATTTATTGTAGTTTCTTTTCAAATAAACCAACATTCAAATTTTTACCTTCAGATTTCATGTTTAAAAAAAAAAACTGTGACAAGGTTTGGTAAATGAAACATTGTAATTCACAAACATGTTTTTATTCAATCAAGAATTACAACTTTTCAGTACCTACATTTTTTTCCCAAGTGCACACAGAGTCTCTTTTTTCCTGAAAAAAAAAACACATTACTTTTTTACATCTTTGGCAATGTCGATGATAAGGGCACCAACAGATTCGGATAATATTTTGTTTGTAATTTCTTTAAAACACATTTTAAGAACAACTGATTGTATTTTTTCCTCCAGAAACGTCTCGTCTACTACAAAGACAGGCGTAGTAGATTCATCACTGGACCGAACATACACAAGGTCAGGCAGCTTCTTCTTGTTCGAGGTAGCTGATTCGTTGTCACTTTTCTTACGTTTGGGGCATGCAGCTGCAGGTTTCTGAAGGTCTACAGCTGGCAGCTGAGTAGATGCAGCTGCTGACGACCTAGTAGATGTAGGCTGTAGAATCAACGTCGCAGACAGCGGCACAGTAGGCGGTGGCATCGTAGAATGTTGCTTCATGCATAAACAGCATATGAAATTGTGAGTCAAATTCTTCCGTAAGTCTTTATAAAAGTCTGTTAGACTAGAAGGAATAAGTTACCTTGCCAGGTTCGACATTCGTGTAGTGGTTAGCTGGTGAAATATGTTCATCTTTTCGTCACGGTAGTTGGTGAGCTACTGAATTATGTTACAGCTAGTTTTGCCATAGTAAAAATGATGTAACACTACTGAAATATTCCAGCAAGTAACTGGCAAAGTCTGGAAATAAGGTCACAAAAAGCATTAATAGCATTAACACCTGATTCTACACATTAATTCACTTTCGACAGCTACTTCGTTGCGGTCCATTGTTTTATAAATTTATTTTCATGCAGACACTTACCATTTATATAGACGACACACTTCCGTAGCACATGTAAAGTACCCCACGTCTCCGTCAACTAGAGTCCAGTCTCGAACCCCGTCATATAGTTCACTCCAAAAACATTCATCTTCAGAGTTGGTGTAGCATAAACAAAAATCAGTCCACTCACCATTTATTTCTTCACTCAAAAGTTCGTTGTCATCTGCTTGTTTAATAACACCATCACAGCACGTAGGCACTTTGCTATTTGGCCGCAGATGATAAATTAGGCACCTCGCACTATTGTAGCAGGGTAGAACTTCTTTGTGGAACTCTTCGCTAAAATCGAAGTAACCTCTCATGTGGTACGAACCATTGCACACTTCAACTTGCTCGTAATTGAATGTCGGTTTGTAGATAACTGCTGTAGCCCACAAAATATTCTTCATAGTTGCGAACATGAGCAGGATAAAATGGTATGTGGTATCTTGCATCAAACATACTTGCAGGTGAAGACATCTTGACAGTTCGACAAGTAGACGACAACTGATGATTTTTTCTCAGAAAGTACTGGTCAAGTAGACTTCACAGGTGAGCGGTGAACATTGCGTAATCCATGTCGTCTTCCCCTTGTTCAGGATGGTGGTATGTTGAACTCCATTGCAGTGCTCCGTCCATCTTGTCACGTTCATGTTGCCGGTTCTCTTGAGTTCGTAGCCAATTTTCTGCGTAGACCACACTTGACGTAACATTTCTTCGTCCGCTTGCAAAATTAAGGCGCTTGTTGACTCAGGTAGTTTGGTATCTGGGCGAAGGTAGTAGACAGGGCAGGCGATGAAACAGCATGGAAATGGGACTAATACCATGCAGTCTTCACTCGTATTGTAGTAGACGTAATGCTCTAATTCATTACAAGACTCTATTTGCTCAGGGAGGCATTCAGGCTTAAAATGTACTCTTCTATAGCCGATCATAACATCACTGTACTTGTGAACGTCCAATGGATTAAATGTAATGTGCATTGTTAAAGATACGTGCGCACTCAGGAAAAACTGAATTCAAACTAAAAAAATTTAAAAATCACGAAATGCCATGTACGTGCATTGCTTTACCGTTTCCCGCCATCTTTATGCCACTGTAAATTATATGTATGGGACATGAGTTCAACGATTCCATTACCGGTTCACTTGTCATGCTTAGGTACCGCTTCGGGAGGTGAACGCAGGAGCCGTAGTCCAGTGTACATGTCTCACTTTTCCCATATGGCGTGTCAATGCACCGGATCTGTGTTGCGACGTACTTTTTGCCGATTTCCAAATCAGCAAGTCTCTTGAAGTGAACAGAGGCATTGTTAAGTTTTTCAAGTAGAGCACCCATGCTTGCAGGGTTCTTTTTATACTGTGATTTCCTCCCACGTAATTATTAAGAAGACTTTTTACTGTTACACGACCTCGGTTTCACCACGTGTTGATTGTTTCGTCTCCGCATTCCAACACCCATTTTCTTAACAAGTGCGCGTTCAAGCAAGAAAATGCCAGCCAAAACCAACTTCTGTGAAGGCTTAGCATCCTGATGGCTGGGGCCAGTCAGGGTCACTAAGAAACTTGGTGAGAGAACCTACTTAGTAAACATCAGCAAGAGACGAGTAGCGAAGAAACACAGGGACAATCTCCGAATAGCAGGCAACAAAAAAGACGCAAAAAACACACCATAACAACCAGCTGAGCAAGTCACAGTGCAGGTAGTAGAGGAGAGCAACCACAGTCAGGTATAACAGCCACCAGCCAGGAATAACAGTGAAATGACAACCCCATTCAAGTGATTCCAGCCTAACGCTCATTCCACGCCCCAAGGGAGCATACTTCAGTGCAACGATAGTAGGGACACCAGTATTGATGCATCACCGTTTCTAGGATTCACCCCAGTAGGACACCCTAGCATAACCGAAGGATCCGACTTCACAGAGGATTCAGCCCAACCAGTACATGTAGTGAAGTTGCAAGTGCCGGGACCCCAACGAGGGAACCTGAGACAACACCACAATGCATCATCCAAGCAGTCCGCAGGACAACTGTCAATGCGGCCCTGCACCCGCGTGGGCGCAAACGGTCTAGAGAGCCACCGCTTGCCCCACCTACACCAGATGCAACAGAGGAGCCATCACCCCCACGACGGAGGCGAGCCGGGTTGCCCCCACGTCCATGTCCTGTCTGCCCGCGGGCAGAGGCGCCAATTCAAACCCGGGCAGGTCAGCGAAGAGTGGAGGTGACTTGGCTGCGCCGTCATGATCTCCGCAGGAGGGTTCGTTTGACGCCAGCCAAATGGCCAGCATATGGGTTAAGCACATAACAGCGCAACTGTGCAACATCAACAGGGCTTAGGCCTCATTTTCAGACTCTCCCATAATTTTCCAGCATCCACGCAGTGTAATTTTGCATGTAATAGTGTTTTCATTTCCAGCAGTGTACATTGAGGCACAGGGGACATTTAAACATGCTGCCATGCTTGTACCCGAAAATCACCATGCTTTCAGTCTTTACTTTCATATTGCAGCAGACATTTAGAAACGCATCATTCAATATCAGCAAAATATGTAACATCATTTATTATGTAATTTAGAGTGTGCCATTTTCATAAAATGTTAATATCAATCATATTTTAACATGCACGAGGTACCGGAAGTGTGTGAACCCCGTAGCGTGGCAAGGAGCCCTTAGTGGCTGCCTTCCTCGTGGCAGTTCGTCGAAGTCGTCTGGAGAGGTGAGACAGCTGTCCATGTGCACATCAACTTTTGCTTACTGATTGTTAGTTTCAATAGTCTTCTTTAGTATACCGGTCCACCTAGCACACACACGTTACCAGACATCCCAATCGCATTGCACGTCCGCTTAAACTAATAATTATTACCATTTTGGTACTTTTAAAATCCACGTCGGTATTATCACTGCCACGTGGCTAGAGAATTCTGTATCGAGAGCCATCCCACCTCATCATTCATTGTACGAGGCATATCGCAGCTAATCATTGTTCATTATCATTTGGTGCATACGTTGCTATCAACATTTTATATTTCAGCGTAATTTTGAGGGCATAATTCATGTTTTTGTGACAGACCATGTGCAGGCTACCACATGGACATAGTGCTCCAGTGTTCATATAAGCAGTGCATCTACCACTCATTTCACTATCACGCATTCATGCAAGCCACCTAGTGGAGAGCATCATTGCGTGTAAGGTGTGTTACGTGCCGTTCAACATACATCCGGCCTAACGTATCCCGCCACACTTCACGCAGGACTACTAACACCACTTGTAGAGCCCTACACCACTGTAACATACACGAGAACGGCTGCCCTGTGGTCTGTTAGCTAGGAGAGTGCTCATTTCAACCAACATTATCTACGTCCACTTCCAAGCGAATTTGACGGCCCACCCTAGCGGCCGCCAGATCCTTGCTGCTCAAGGAAGTGCATTTTCATATGCCATAAGTCATATCTGTTTCGCACGGACCACATAACAACCACGTGCGATATACCGGCAGGTCAGTGTCACCAGGCAGAGACAGCCATCACGTGTTAATCCAGTAATCAAGCATAGCAGTGCTTTGCCAGTGTTGCATAACTACGCCTACCTCGTGCGTGCATAAGTAATTGTTTCTGGCACTGTGTAATTTGTGTCAATAAATCATACTGCGTTGAACCGTCGTGTTACATAATTTTTTAACATCCTATGTTCACAGTGTAACCTTTGTAGTGTATCAGGCGTACCGGGGGCCAACACCCAGTTATAAAATAAGTCAGCATTCAGTTTCAAAGTACCGGGTGGGATATTGAACACGCCGAACGTACCACACCCTGAGGCATAAGAGTCTCGAAGTGCAATACCTGGGGAGTATTGCTGGTGCCCTTCCATCATAACACATAGACTCATAGCAGCAGCTTAGTTCGCTATCCCGATCCCACCAGACGGCGATAGTTGTATATGCGTAGTAAGTTTTAAGAAGTTCTGAAAAATATGGCCTCGCAAAAGGCATATCATATTATGCAAAATACGTGTCTGCCATTCCGAAATTATGCACAAGTAAGATCGAAACATACAAAAGTAAAGTCAGCTTAGTGTGTTGTATATGTACAGTGACTTTGATGAAATTCTATTAAATATGTCCTCAGATATGACACAGTAAAAATACAAAAACCGCTTCCATTTTGAAACAATGTATACTGCATAAACGAAATACATAAACATCAGTTCATCTTACTATAGGGCCTTTGTGTGTACTGAGTTTGATGAATTTCTAAAATACATTTACTTAGCTATCTAGCTTGATTGAAATATGTTAAAAATGCAGATATTTAGAAAATATAAATATTACATAAACAAAATAAGCAATTGTCAAATCAGGAAGAGCACAACATTTGATGATATACAGTCCATTTGTTCAAAAAAAGTTTTAGGGACAGACACACACAGACACACACAGCCACACAGAGACACAGACACACACACAGACACACACAGACACACAAACAGACACACAGACACACAGACACACACACAGACACACACAGATACACAAACAGACACACACAGACACACAGACACACAAACAGACACACACAGACACACGGACACAGCCACACACACAGCCACACACACAGACACATACACAGACACACACATACAGACTTATGAACACTTAACAACAAATTAAATGCACTCAAGCAAAAATTATTATAATTATCTTCAAATTAAGCAAGAAATGGCAAGATGCTGGAAGATCAGAGAAATAAGCCATTCACTAGAAAATGGACTGCTCGAGATTACCCCGAGGTAAATGAGATGCTAAACCTATGTTCACCACAGAAGCTTTGGTTAGCAACATTAAGGAATACGTAATTGTAAAGTACTTTCGCAAAAATCATTAAAATGAATAACATTTAATTCAAATGCACATAAGAGCATGGAAATCATATTTAACATTAACTAACATTATAAAATAATATTTTTTTCATTTCAAAAATTTCCATGTAACACGACTTGTAAGGATCTCAGTACTCAGTCAATATCTCAACCTTAGAATGAATAATAATACTATTTGCATAATTTAAATGTTTGGAGATTTTGTTTGGCAAAATGTAGTAAGAATATACTTCTCTTTACTGACACAACTCTATATGAATGTATCTGTACCTGAGACTGGCAACAGTATACTATAGTCACTTAATAACTCCACCTGCAACCATCCTATACACTCGCACCTCGAGAAGCATAGTTGCACAGAGTTGTGCCTCTCTGTATGTTTCTCACGGGTGTGGAGGTATATCTACGTGGTAAATAACATTTTTTACCAATGACAATTATGTATATGAAGAGGTTGTTGGAGGAATCAAGTTCCAGGATGACATTGATAAAATATAATAGTCGACTGAAAAGAAAGACGATAGATGTGCCCGTTTCTTACACTGCCAGCACAAATTTAGTAACAAGATATTTCGAAACAAACATTCCTAGAAAAAAATCGCTTGAAATTTGGAACTATATTCTATGCCCACATATTTATGTTTCAAAGCAAAAAGACCTTTGTGGAATGGCTACAAATCAACCGTACTGAATGTCCTTGTCTTGTTGTATTTTAATAACTTTTTCTTTGTTATGAACTTACAAACCGTAACAGGTAGGGGAACATGGGGAGCCTTAACCATGTTTTGAAAAAAAATATATATATATATTTTTTTTTTTGTCATGGCATAACTACCTAAAATACCAAATGATGTACACTTCA
Source organism: Medauroidea extradentata (assembly GCA_003012365.1). Taxonomy (NCBI): domain Eukaryota; kingdom Metazoa; phylum Arthropoda; class Insecta; order Phasmatodea; family Phasmatidae; genus Medauroidea; species Medauroidea extradentata. The sequence continues at coordinate 59,970 of PNEQ01067573.1, read as the reverse complement.
ATACTGATTTTTAAATAAAATAACAATTTTGTGAGAAAACAAATGTAACATAAACAATATAAGTTTTTTTGTAGATACTACAAATGAGCCAATCCTCCCATAGCATGAGAGGCTGGACCCACAGTGAGGGAGGATTGACCATAGTAATAAAATAAAACATCAGACACATAATTAGACTAAATACTGTAAGCATACATGTTAAACAATGACAAAGCACAAGAAATCAAGAGTAGACAGTAACATGATACATATTAAATATACTCTATTTTAACATTAGAGACTATTTTAGTGGAATAAAATGGGAAAAATTAAAATTAAATTGCACTTTGAGGGCAATTCTTGCAGTGCCTCCTGGAGAAATAGGGCATGGAAGTTTTCTCATATCTTTCTGAGATACAACAGCCACGCCTATATTTGTAGGGTACACAAATGTAAATGTTTGCTCACAACGTCTTAAAAAATTCACTTCGTAATCTTCATTTGGCAGTTTTTGGATCACGCAACCCACAAAATAACATGGCACTTCTATTATAAATTTTACAATAACAAAGTCTCCAACACTGAATTCATGGACTTCTGGGTCATCGTTCACTTTCCTACTGCAACAGGATGGAGAATCTTCTTACTCTGATTCTTCACTGCTGCTGGAAATAGGCCTACATTTTCTTTTAGCTTTATTTTTACGGGTGTCAGATTTGTTTGAACTGTCAACATTTTGTATTTTTCTTTTCCTATTCTCAAATTCAAGCTCAATAAAATTCTTCACCGGTGTATCCGTCAAAATTCTTGATTTAGCAGGTCTTCGACCACCCCTGGTCCTGATTTTGGCAATGGCCAAAGGTGCTCTGGTGTACGTACACGTGTTTAAGTCAGACACAAATTACATACATTTTTAAAATACAAATCAGTTCTTAATTTTTAATCTCTTAGAATTATATTTGAACCGTTTGCAGTACATATATGTGAAAGAGAGATCGCACGTACGTCCAGTAAGTTTTCTGCAAGTGGTAAAGAATTTTAAAAAACTTTTCAGGTGCACTGCCAAATATTTGTTAGTCAATTATATTCTGATGTCGTTCATCCCTAAATTATTCAGATAATGACGTAACATCAGTAGGTACCTTAATTCAAATAAATTTTGATAAGATAATTTTAATTTAACAGTTTCAAAAATAACAATTTCAAGAGAACACCAATATCACAAATAGCAACATCTTAGAAAGGGCACAATAACCGCCTGCCCAATGGTAACAGTTATTAAGAATGGGTAATTCCATGACATATATACAAACGTGTGTTGCTGCATGATTTTTGATTTTCCTGAAACTTAGTTATTGTTCACAACTACTTTCCCTAACAAGAACCCCAAATTTTTACATTTTTCTTATCAATACTTTCTTAAATATAGCTAATTTTCTGTTGTAAGTATGGTGTAAAACCATAATTTTGGGGTATTTTTTGATAAGCAATAACTTTTTTGTTTTAAGAGCTACACACCTCGTACACATATCATTGGAAAGCTGATTGAATGAACATTTTTTGGTTTCTTGACATAAGAAATTTTTTGCCATCTTCACTTTCACTACTTTGTAAATTTATGAAATTAACCAAAAAATCTTCGATTTTCAGTAATTTAAAGTATTAAAAATTTTATGTAGGACTTTGAGGAACAACTTGAATTTTTTTACTGTGATTCATCCCTATGGTTACTTCGTGTGCCAGCAAAAACATCATGATACTCTCAATCCCACACTGTAAAAAAAATTCCTGAAAATCGAAAATTTCGAAAAAATGGCATTTTCAGGACAAAAAAAGCTTATGTGGGACCAACTTTAAAAATCTTAACTAATATGATTTATTAGGCCCCCCGAGATACTCTTTAAAAGAAAAAATTGTTTGCTTTGTTACTTTGAGTACCAAAAAAGTTACAGAGCTTAGAATATGATGAAATATGAAGGACTGCTGAAATGTTTATTTTTCAGTACAAAGAAGTAGGATATAAAATTAATAATTAAGTACATGTTTAAAATAAAGGTGCAAATGTTCCATGCTTGTTAAAATTAAATAACGTGAAATGGTGAGTACCTGTGTTAAAATATTTAAGGAGACTTGGTGAAAAGTTCAGATAAGCAGAGACTCATTTCTGCGCTGATGTTGTGTGTTCTTCCCGTAGCTGTTGTAAGCTCCAGTGGGGAGAGTATTCTGAGAATGTGCTCCTTCTTCCTCCACACAGTGTCACTTGATGAAAGTTTGTAAGAAGTTCCAGGGCCATGGGGGTGGAAGAATTGTATTTGTAGCTCTTGATCCATGTGAAACACTTCAATTTCTGTTACGAGTCCTAGCCACCAATTGTTATTGTAAACACAACAAACATAATCATTTAACTTTGGTACAATGGGAACAATTTCTTTGTTGATAGGCACTATTTTAAATTCAGTGGATATATATATATTTTTTTTTAACTTTAAGACTAAATTTATCCACAGGTACAAAACTGTGCAAGGTTCTTGTTTGTCCAACTGCAATAGCATTGTCAAAACGAGGCTGCAGAAATTTGTTGACTTCTTTTAAATCGTCTTCAGTACAGTAAAAGAAAGTGATTCATTTGATTTGTGATTTACAAAACTCGTACATTTCTATAGGAGTTGCAATGTGATTAGTCAGTGTACGCTGAAGACTTGCTTTCGTCACCAACGCTTCACCGTACCCCCAACTTCATCACACGGACCTTTGCCGTGAGAAGTAGCAAAGAAATGTCATTCTGCTTTCAAACTGAAGTCTATTTCATGGTGACAAAGATTGATAAAATTTTTCTTATTCTTATATTGTGCTGCAGAGCCATCTGAAAAGTAAAAGATTTTAACAATGCCAATGTGTGATGACTTTATGTGCTGCAGAATAATCCTCGGAAAACAATAGAAGGCAACAGTGCTATGTTCTAATGAATCACTAATTACACAATAATTTTCACTTTCCAGTTTACCTCCAGTCTTGAAATACAGGACTAAAGGGTGAAGAGTGGCTTGAGAGCTAACCCAATGGTAACTTTGGATCTCATCTTGCATTACAAATGTACAGTTTTCTGAGAAGTCACCCATTATAATACACTCATTTTCTTGAATGTTTTCTTTTAGGGATTTTAGATACTGAGATTGATGTTTTGATATGTAATGATGAAGTTTTAAGTCACTAAGACCTTGTAATAAATTATCACAAAATTCTTCAGGTGTAGTTACAAGTTCTAGAAGTTGACATCTATCTGTTGGTAACCATTGTTTATATCTGACTTCTTCACAGATTTCAAATACTCCAATATCTTCCATTACAACTTTCCTAGCTTGTTCGTTGCCAGGACACATTTCACATTGTGAAGTAATACTCTTTTCATTATTTAAACCACAAACCATCTTACTAAGGAGTTCTTCGTAATCAAGTTTAGTTTTTATAGCTGCAAGCATAAGTTTAACATTTTGGTGCATTTTACATACACACACAGAATGAGTATCAGCAGAACCTGCAAGTACACAATATTTTGGTCGTAACTCTGCAAATTTTGAGAATCCTATTTTAATGTTAGGACTATTATCTTTAAATGCAGAGTACAATTCCTTGAGGTTACCTAGCACAAGTCTTTTTTTGATGTTAGTTTTTACACCATCTTTTCTTACAGATATACAATCTTTCTTCCCAGGCATCAAACGACTATACTCGTCATTTTCGTAAAATGTTCGCACTTTTCATGATGGTTAACTCGTCCAACTTTTTACCCACTTTTTTACTCAAAATAGCAAGCAAAACTCCATCCTCTTTTTTCAGGTTATGGGTCAATCAAACTAAGTACTGACTAGTATTAAATTCTGTCTGAATTTTTTTCATGCTCGAACTTTTAGGCAATAAACTGAGAATGCCTACTTTCTCTTTTGTAGTTTCTGCAGTTCTGAACTTTTTTCTAAGTTCCTCGATAAGTGATTTGTATTCACTACCTAAATTTTATAAATAATTGCAGTTCGTGTCCTCTTCATCTTGCAAGGATGTTTCTTAATTGACAGATTTCTGTAGCTTATCAGATACAACTGCAGCAATCTTAGACACCTTCTTTTTTAAAATTGGTGGTCTAGCACACTTTGAGAGTTTCTGTATTTGCACTGGAGATACACCAAGTGCTGAACATACTGTATTAACTGACTCTACCAAAACACATTCTGGTTCAAACAAATCATGTGGTTGTTCAGTGTCATCACCTGAAATACGTGAAGTAGTTTGTACTTTTTGTAAGCACTTGGAGCACGAAGCTTTACCAGAAATCAAACTAACCTGAGTGCAGTTTGCCGTAGTTGTGGGGGTTATTTCTCGAAGAGATTGTTTAACAGTTTTCTTGTGAAGTTGGTAGGGATCACAACAACGTTTTCCATGAATATGAAAATATTTGTCCAGATATTTTTTTTCATGATACGTACAAATGTTTTTTATGTTTTCACAACCTGATCTCAAAACTAGGAGTTTTTTTTCTCATCACTAACATCACTTATTGTTTTGAGTTCTGATGATCTACTATAAGCTAAATTATGACATACCTCTCTAACGAATATCCTAATTGAACACTCCATTTTTCTAACATGACATCACTCCATAAATAAAATAACTCAATAATGCTTTTGTGAAGTTAGAAACATCACTGAGAAAACATATCAACATAAAGTTCTGTTCAACTTTCGGGTTATATATACGGCATTAATAAAAATAATTAGTACCGGTATTGAACACAAAGCACTGGAAAAAAAATGTTATTTCCCCTCTGAGCGCAACTGCTAGCTTGCTACTAAAGCTGTCTACTGGCAAGACTTGTAGGTATTCACTATCTAATGTTGTGCACAGCTCAGACTTGCTACACATCAGCAGATAAGGCAAGCACTACTGATAAACCTACCACAAACGATGCTTGGAGTGTCCTTGAGGTGACACAAACACTTCAAACTAATCTATGTATTGTGGCACATGCAATTCTTTCCAGGTTGTATAAATAATTTTCCCCTTTACTTCAAACGAGTACTCAATTATTAATTTTATATCCTAATTATTTGTACTGAAAAATAAACATTTCAGCAGTCCTTCATATTTCATCATATTCTAAGCTCTGTAACTTTTTTGGTACTCAAAGTAACAAAGCAAACAATTTTTTCTTTTAAAGAGTATCTCGGGGGCCTAATAAATCATATTAGTTAAGATTTTTAAAGTTGGTCCCACATAAGCTTTTTTTGTCCTGAAAATGCCATATTTGCAAAATTTTCAATTTTCAGGAATTTTTTTTACAGTGTGGGACTGAGAGTATCATGATGTTTTTGCTGGCACACGAAGTAACCATAGGGATGAATCACAGTAAAAAAATTCAAGTTGTTCCTCAAAGTCCTACATAAAATTTTTAATACTTTAAATTACTGAAAATCGAAGATTTTTTGGTTAATTTCATAAATTTACAGAGTAGTGAAGATGGCAAAACATTTCTTATGTCAAGAAACCAAAAAAAAAGTTCATTCAATCAGCTTTCCAATGATATGTGTATGAGGTGTGTAGCTCTTAAAACAAAAAAGTTATGGCTTATCAAAAATACCCCAAAATATTGGTTTTACATCATACTTACAACAGAAAATTAGCTATATTTCAGAAAGTATTGATAGTAAAAATGTAAAAATTTAGGGTTCTTCTTGGGAAAGGTAGTCGTGAACATTAACTAAGTTTCAGGAAAATAAAAAATTGTGCAGCAAAAAAATTAATTTTAATTAATATATTTGTCGTGGAATGACCCGAATGCTCTTCTAAGCAGTAAATGTAAAAAGAAACAGTTTAGCAGGGATGCAATAACCATCTGTCCAATAGTAACTGTTATGAAAAATGTACATAACCACCAAGTTGAAAACATAAACACCAATAGTACAGTGAGGATGCAATAACTACCAACTGAATGATAACTGTTATTTAAATAATGTGTTACTGAAACACATCATACTTGTGGGCAGAACCCCAAATAGTGTATCGTAACATGCTTTAGTTAACAACATTTTTTGAGGTCTGAATTGCTGTTAACTTTCATGTTCTTGCCATTTCCATTAGATTAATTAGTTTTGTGTTGAATATTATGACATCCTACACTTTCGAAATTTATTTAAGTCTCGGTCATAGTGTTAAAATATTATTGATTTCCCTGTGGGAAGGTGTCTGGTTATTTCGCCATGAGCGGTCGCCTTTGTGTCGGGCTCGCTGACTAGTTGAGGGAAGTGGCCTAATTTCTGCGGGTCAGTCACTTCTCCTAGCAAGAGAAACAGTTTTTTTTGCCCGGAAACAAAGGACGTTAGTTGTGAAACTCTGTGCGCGGGCATTGGCCCCACCAGAGTTACTGGCCAGAACTTCACTGACTCGGCAGCCGGTTTTGCGGCAGCTGGCGCGGTCAAATGCCATTTTTTGGGGAGTTGGTTGTTAGCTATTGCCAAGGGTCGGACATATTTTTTTTTTGGCCAGAATGTGTTTCGGGAACCTTGGCAACATCAAACTCCGGTCATTATAGGTTTGTCTTGAGAGCGCATTATTATTCCAAGGGCTGGAAAGCCAGTACAGTGGCTATATGTTGCATTAATGATAGAAATTAGTGTAACTGTTGGCAGAGTGTAGCATTGTAGGTTTCTCATGTTCTGTGGGAACACAATATACGTGCATTTATTTTTTTATTATTTTTTTTTTTCAATTTCCGATTATATTTTTAACTTCAGGTACACACTCAGGTTTTTTAATTTAAAGATAGCTGTAGTAATTATTCAACTCCAGGAACAAATTTAATTTATTATTTTAGGTTTTTACGCATGTGGGTATGTGTTGTGTTGCTTTGGGAACTCTAGGAAAAAGCAGACTTTTTTTTGAGTGAGGATTTAGTTTTACCCAGTTATGGTCGGTTGGCCGGGTATTAACAACCCGAAGTCCTTGTTGGCAAGTATTTAGCAACTAGGTTTGCTGGCAGCCCAACAACGAAGAGGCATGAGTTTCATTTAGTCTCTAGAGGGTGGTCTATGTATTGGGTAGCCAATAGGAGTGCGGCAGTTGAAGATCAGGCAAAAGGGACGGTAGCAGCGACGCGCTTGGTTTTGTAAGAGTTGTTCCCCAGTACTCAGGATGTCCAGACGCAGCTAGGGTTTAACCCTGGCCCATGTAATCTTTAAGAAAAAATAAAAGTATGAAGAAATATCTGTAGGGCGGTAGCCCATAACTGTAGAGATATGAAAGAGAGTGGCAAAATTTTACATGCACAGGTAATGCTCACTGTCATTTTTTCTTACAAACTTACTTTGGGCAGATAAGAACTCTACTAAATTTTTTCTTCCGTCTGTGCGTGTGGCCGTTCTGGCATCTGGGTCTAGTTTTCACCACCCAGTATTCTTCTTTTACTTATTAAGATGTGGGAACTTTGTAATCTTTGTGTGGACATCATCAGTGCTATTTTTTTTCCTTCTTCAAGATGTTTTTTTGATCTGTTCTTTAATATGCGAGTTCCTGAGTGCCCAAAGCAAGTGATTTCATCTAATATAGTGCCAGGACAGATTTGTAAAACTTTGTTTGAAAATACTTTCTAGAATAAATCAAGAATACGAATCACTTTTTGTGTTAATATTTCTGAATTTTAATTTTACAACCTAAGTTATTGCAAGAAATTTGTCAAAAGGTGAGTAAAACTACAATGTAATGAGAAGAAGACTTTGTTTGCTGTTGTGGGCCAAGTAATGAATGGCCCATTTTCCAAGGGTTCAACTTGTATGTACTGTTCCCTTGGCGAGTACGACATTTGGCATACGACAGTCCGGCGTGCGACAAGAGGCGCCTGGTTTCAAGAGCTAAACATGGGAGCTGAGGATTGGACGCCCTGGTCGTAAAGGACCGACGCCACAAAGCTTAAGTATTCTACCTGTTGAGGTCTTTGTAATAAGTTAATTATAAGTTTGGTAGTGATTTTAAGGCAAGCAGTAAAGTTAAAGTTAATGGTAAAATTAAAGTAAACAGAAAAATGTAAATTAAGTTTGTTTTATTAAGTGCACGTTGTTATTTGGTCACTGTTATTGGAAGTCTCAATTTTTGATAGCTTTGGGATTAGGAAGAGGACACTAGGATCTAATATCTCTGTACATCAAACTTTCTTTGACCGTCAGCCATATTTGATTTTAGTTCCAGGTCTCTGGCACAGGGCATTAGTAACGAACTTTGTCTGAAAACTCCAGAGGTTATCCAGGGTAGAGTAAAATTTATAGTATAATAGGTTAATTTTCGTAAACAAAATGTTTTCCTCAGCGTCCCCATTTTCATACGCAATGAAATCCTGTCAATTGCTAGAAGGAGCATTTGCCTTGAACTGGGCTAGCTCACCCTTCCGCTGTTTTTCCACGAACCTGGTGATTTAATATGGTGTCTGCATGGATTACTACATTTAAAGAAGATCATGAGATTTTGAAATGTGCGCCTTCTGAGCCCCGCCAATGAACTCGTCCCCCTCTTCACCAACCTTGCCGTCGTCCCTCCGACTAACTTCGGACAGCCTTGGCCGTTTTCGTGCCTTCCCTTACCCTCTCCTCCCCTCCTCTCGGCAGTCTACGCCGAAACGATTCCAGCTGCCTCGTGGCACTCTGCCTTCGCTCGCAGTCCTGGAATGTTCTCTATATCTCCTCATGACCGATGCGGCACCCGTGACTGCTCATCGTTATTCTGGTATGCCTTTTTATTAGTTTGGTTATTAATTTCAACTTTGCTATTGTGTTTATTATGTTCCGTTAGATTCTGTTTTCCTGTTCTCGCTTATGTGGTGCCATTTCGGCCGCAAGGGGATCGAAGCCCCATTTTATTTTCCATATGCTTCATGTATTTGCACGCATAATCAAATTTAGTCAATGTTAATTTTGACTGCTGTAAAATGTATCTGGAAATACACTGTATTGTATCATCAATAAACACCGCTATGTTTGAAACCTGTACGAGTTTAATTTAAGTATTCTTTCTAGTGACTACTACCCTCCATAGCTGCCAACCTCAAGGATTCAGAAATAGTACAATTTTCAAAATTAGTAAAACTGTGCATAAATGAGTCGCGGCATTTCATGTGTTGTGTATATAAATGCCATCGAACTAAAACACCTTAGCTATTTTTTAAATAAAATACTTCACTGTCAACATGTCAAAATTTTGTATGCAAAATAAATTTACAACATGCCCAATAATTAATAAAATTAGCTGCAATTTTGACTACAATTCATATGTTGTGTTCCTGGCTAAAATTACATAGCCTCCCTAGGGCTATTATAAGGAAAATAAAAACAGGGAAATTACTGAACGTATTTTCTGTAGGCTTACTTTGTTGTACCATTATAAAGACTGTTTTAATTTTAATATTCAAACAAATCTAAACAAACCTAGTACAGGTAGTTTTGGTTTCTGCTAGTTTACAAATTTTACCGAATTTAATAGACAAATACATAGGCCCCTCCACCACGATTTCTGGTAACACAGCTTTCAAATTCTCTTTCACAGTTCCATAAATGTACGAAAAATTCTTACAGAGTGCAAATTAGGTAATTTAATCACACTTGGCACATCTAAACCACAACTCTCCGACGCTGCAAATATTGTGGATTTGAAAAATAAATTGTACATCGTTGAATGTGCTGATGTGAGAGTATTTAATCTCATATACAATATTAATACCACATTCTTTAAATTTTTGAACATTTTTTAACATCCGCACGGTTTGGCAATTACTGTATTAAAAAATGTAGGCCTAATTGTAAAAACCGCAAAGTTGTATTTCCCAAACGTGAAACTTGCAATATTCCTACGTTCCATGACTATTAAATATGCAACGTCGATACAAGTACCGGGATTAAAATATGTCGCCGCAATAACAAAATTATACATTTAAGCTTGGCAAAAAAACATGTTTACAAACAATATGCAACTACGACGTGCGCTTCCATATTTGCTGAGAAAATAAGACTCAAACGATAGTTTCCTTCAGTACACAAGATTTGATACGTGTTCTTGAGCAATTACTACACGGAAACGGTAAACTGGAAAAACACTTCAAATTAAAACATTCTTGAGCAATTACTACACGGAAACGGTAAACTGGAAAAACACTTCAAATTAAAACAGTCTCGTGACTTTTGTTTGCACGAGTCACGACGGCCATTTTGCCAGGAAAACAACTACAATCGATCGGGTGTGTTCGGCAATGTTCGGGGTATGTTCGTACGATACGTGAATAATACTGTATTTTGTAGTGAATAATATTGTACAACGACTACAAATGAAGCACGCTATTTCCCAAAACTACGGTAGTAGTTTTCTTTATTAAATGACACTGTAAGTCAGATCTACATACCACATGTTCGGTACCGAAATTACAAGACTTCAGTACCAGATTTCTTAATACGAATTAACCAAACGGGAAAAAAATTGAAAAGCTTCAAAATCGTACAATAATTCACATGAATCGTACAACCGTACAATAGGGCACAAAATCGTACATTGTACGGGAAAATCGTAAGAGTTGGTAGCTATCCCTGTCCCTATGTGATCTGTGGCGTCACCTTGTTGGAATGTGTGGTTTTGGAGGCAGAAAGTGTGCCTTGGCAGATAACCCTAGATTCACAGCCGTTATGCTGTCATTGTATAATTGTGTCTGTGAGATTCGGGCACAATTATCTGCGCCACTCTGCTGCGGCTGTGTGCCAAGGCGAGTTGTGTTAGGGTTTAATCTTTAATCCAAAGGTAACACACATGGGACATATTGTGGTAATTAGTCTGGCAGGTTTAAATTTCTTCGAGTTGCAAATGTTCGGATAAGGTTAATTGTTTTTATTGCGTATTATTAACTTGCATCATGGCGAGTGTTCCAGATTTTGTAATGCAGTACAATTATCTGAAGTTACGTGATTATTTGCCGCGTGCCAGAGTTGAATTTGAGCGGAGTGAAGATGTCACAGCGTTACGTATTCGGGCGATGGCCTACATTAATTCTTAGCGCTTTATTAATAATGCTAACTTGGGAGTATTAGATGATGCCAATGATGGCCCCGTCTCAGCGCGGCAGACAGTGCTTATGGATAGGATTTAATCTATACCGCTTTTGACGGCAGTGGACCCGGACTCCGCCATTTGTTTTTTGATGACCGTGGGCGGCGTGTATTATGGGTTGCAGTGTGGGAACACAGAGGGTTTTTTCTCGACTTGTTTATCGGCTAGGATGGGGGAGCAGGCAAGCACGATGTTGGCAGATATTGTGTGGACTGTTGCTAATTACGAAACCTTAGAATACAGCTGTCGGAATCTACTGGTGGTCCGTCTGTGTGGTCAGCCGTCAAGAAGCGTTATATCAACAGGTATCAACGACCGGAGGAATCTGTTACAGCGTATGTCTGTAGTGTCCTAAATTGTGCTCGTGCTATGAACTTGAAACTGCCTGAGCCCAAGTTGATCCAATGATCATTGGTTGCCTAGTGCTCGCGCGCACCGATTTGTACATGGTGTGCCTATTAATGTTGACGAGTTACGTCAGCTGGCCTTAGAGGTGGATCGGCAACTGTCCCAGGAGGCAGAGTATTATCGTAATGTTCCTGTTGGGCCTGTGAAACCGGGTATGTCGACCTTTGGGTTGGATTTACAGTCCATCGCGAGTCATCGCGCTGTCTGACCTAATGTCGAGTGGCGTTCTGAGACACTCGAACGGGGTCAAATGGGGCATGGTCAAGCTAGCGTTGTGCAGCAGTAACTTCAGTGCCCGTAAATAGTTCAACGGCCCCCGAGGCAGTGAAGTCCGTTTCACTAATTGCTGTTCGCGCGGACATGTCGCGCGGAATTGCACGCTCCCGGAAGTGGAACGTGGCTTAAAGGGCATGTTTCCTCTGCAGTAGGCAAGGGCACGTACGAGCTCAGTGTCAGGGAAATTGAAGTCAGCCGCCCCTTTGCACGTCAAGAACATGTGGCGTTTGGCTTCTCATGTGACGCGCGTTTATTGTTTCGTGTCACTGTCACTGTATGACATTTTTTGTGCTGCTTTGATGGATACCGGAGCCAGTTGACCCGTGATTCACGTTTGTCTATTCAGATAGACGAATCATCGACTCTGGAGGTGTGTGTGGCTAACGGCCATGTTGTTAAGTGCACCAGATCCATCTTGTTGCACTTTAAGGTCAATAGGTTTTATTGGACGTACCATTTCTGTATTGTTCAAAATTTGGTCGCAGATACAGTATTGGGCGTGGATTTCTTGTACCACACTCGTGCGGTGATTGATGTACATGCACAACGGCTGGTGTTCAAATTTGCCCCCGAGGTCATCTGTCCTTTACGTAATTTTAAGACCTTCACTCAGGCCCCGTTCTGGTATGTTGCAGTGCGAAGTCCCTCTCGGGATAACGCTTTGGAGGATTTGTTGCGTGAATTTTTGGACGTCATTTCCACGTGCATTAGAAGGTGTGATGTTCTACCTTATAAGTTTGACTGTTATAGGGAAAATTCCTTGAAAAAGTTTTTAATATTTACCTCATTCTTCCGAATTATTTCGGCACTAAATGCAGCTAGGCAAAGCAATAGCTCCATGAACATTGTAGTTTTTTAATTAATCAGCTTAAAAATGCCATATTTTCAAATGCCACCACAAACATTGAAAACGCGTTCTTATTGGCTAACACATTTATGACGTAGTTTTACTTGTTTCGGTTAGCCACCGCACGCCAGGCACTATTGTGTGTATTGGAATTTTTCAACTAATTAAAAAGTAATCCAATTTAGCGAACCCGGTTACGTAAAAGTTAATTCGGGGAATTTACTCATTGTTTGGGCATGCGTGGTTGTAGAGTTGGTAGCCAACTACGAAGATTTATTTCACCGAAGTTGATTTTAAAGGAGTGAAGACAGTAATGAATTAGTAGGCCTAGCTCTCACTCACATATTGAGAGGTTTTAGTCATAGGTTTGAGTTTATGTAAATTTAATTTAAATTCTAGAAAGATAATAACTTACTACGAATTCTGTTTAATGTTTCAGATCCGATGTATAATCGTAAGTTTAGGTTTGAAAGGTCAGACGAACAAAGTTCACTTGAGTACAAAAACTGAACCTGTCGAGCTAATATTTGGAATGCATTTAACCAAACCTGGCACAGACCGTGATCGAACATTCTGGTTGCACGAGACGGTAAAAAAATGTGGCAGATTAATTATTTTATTGCAAGTACATTTTTTCTCTCAGTAATTTTTACGTTTCTCGTGAACGGCATTGAGACAGCGGTGCTGCCATCTCTGGGCAAGTTTCGCAAGACTCCGCCCACCCCTCGAATTATCGGCCAATCACTGGGCCTTGAACAGGCCTATTGGCTAATGACGTTGCCGCAGCCAGTGGAACAGAAAAAACACTACAGCTGCAGAGAATTCGTCTCACAAAATGCACGCTTCTGACAGCAATTTTTAACTTAAAAAGAACTTATTTACTTAATGCTAATTGTGTCATGTTGTACACAATGCAGCATTACATACATAAACTGTATTTTTGTCACTAAGAGCAGACTATTAGGTCTCTTCTTGAAGTTTAAACCATGCAGTTTGCCTTGATTTATCAGACGGCGCTAAAGTTAAGATTTTATTCAGAGTAAATTGCATTTTATTGCTGCACAAACAAACTACTATCCACATTTATATTCTTCGGAGTTCAAGCCGTAAACTACTTTATATAACACAATTTCACGATTTGAATGTATGTTGTTGTTTGTGTGTTACGTACATTAATATGTACAGTAGCGTGACGTCACAGAGAAATCATCATAGCGGTACAAGTTTTTGCCATGCAAAACAGACTGCTCATTTCATTTAAGTTTTTATAGAGTTATACAGACGCAATGAAAGAAAGTATGGTACCATTGTTCATTAAAATAAACACACTTTTAAATAAAAATACAATAAAAAAATAGGAAATTTCCCTATTGATGATAGGCTGATTTGGGTCCCGTTTTATTCATACAATCCCCCGAAGTTGGCTATCATGCGCCAAATCGTTGATAAATTGCTAAGTGAAGGGGTAATTTCGCCCTCGACTTCGGATTACGCTAATCCAGCCTTTTAAGTGAAAAAGAAAGATGGCGGATATCGGTTGGTTACTGATATGTCAAGGTCAATGATAAGATTTTTCCCGACCCTTTCGCCGCTCCTACTGTAGACGCCGCCCTCCAGCCCCTAGGGAAGGCTAGTGCGTATTCCGTTTTCACCAGTGCATCCTGCACCCGACTGTCGGAAGTACACCGCCACAGGCTTTGTCTCGCGTTCTGGAACACGTGCTTTCCGACCGTAAGTTCAAACGTGTCTATAATTACATTGACGATATTATAGTGTATAGCAGAAGTTTGGAGGAGCACATGGAGCATTTGCGCCTGGTTTGGCTCGTTTGCGCTCTGCCGGTCTTACTGTCAGCCCGGGGAAGTCACGTGGGCTGCTTCGTCCATACATTTCTTGGGTTATATTGTGTCCGAAGGACGCCTAATTATGGAACCTGAGCGAGTCTGTCCTGTTGCTGAGTTCCCGCGCCCGAAGAGGTTCGTGGCGTCACACGTTTTTTGGGCCTGTTGGGATACTATTCCCGTTTTATTCTTCATTTCTCAGAGCTCACTGCACCGTTAAATTCTTTGAAGCGTAAGAACTTTGCTTTTGAGTGGGGAGAAGAACAGGAACTCAGTTTTGAAAAACTGAAGACAGCCTTGGCGAACACTCCATCTCTGTACATGGCTTGATTTTGATCTTAGGTTTGTGCTTCACATAGATGTGTCTAGCGTAGCGTTCGGTGTAGCTTTGAGCCAATGGCAGGATGGGATGTTGTGTCCGGTAGGTTTTGTTAGTTGTACACTGTCCGATGGTGAACGTCGATTGAGTTCATTCGAAAAGGAGGCTTTGGCGCGCGTCTGGTGGACGGCTAAATTTGACTCCTTTTTGAGCGGAGTTGAATTCGATCAATGCACCGACAACCAGGCAGTTTCCTTATTGTTGCGACACTCCGATGATTTCGGAAAACTAGGTCGTTGGGCTTATCGCTTGATGCAATTCCACTTTGTAATCCAGCATGTACCAGGATCGGGTAATAATGCTGCTGCTAATGTGTTCTCGCGTATGTATGACCCCGACGATTACGTTATTGAGCCTTCTAGTTCTTTATCTTCTGGCATCTTAAGCGCAGCCTACACCACCAGCCAGAGTTTCTACATGAGACTCCCGAGAATCTCAGACCGATGATCCAGTCTGTTGTGATCTGGTCGCCGCTATTCAACATGGAGATCAGGTTCCGTATATTATAGAGGACGGGCTTCTGTATTACGTGGGACGTCGAGGGTGGGTTAAACGTTTGATGGTTCCGGAGCATTGTAGGAGCAAATTACTCTCTTATGACCATGATTCCCGTTTTGGAGGTCATTTGGACCGTTAGGGTAACCTTAAGAAATTGTATAGACGTTTCTATTGGCCTACTTTGACCAATGATGTGCGCCAATATGTCCGGCGGTGCGAATTGTGCCTGCGCGCTAAACCTGCGCAAAATTCCAGAATTGGACTGTATACTGTGGATGCAGTTTCTTACAGCTGGGTGGTAATGCATTGTAATGTGTTTGGGCATTTGGTTCGGTTTACTAAAGGTAACCTTTACATTCTGATCTTGCTGGATGTTTTCTCCAGTTTTGTCATTTTGATTGCTTTAAGGTCATTGAAGAGCAGTGAGATTACGTGTGTGTTGTCCGACCGGGTGTGTTCAGTGTTTGGACCTCTGGTCAGTCTTGTCACCGATAACGCCTCCTATTTTGTGTCAGTCCAGTTCCAGGATATGTGTTTTAGGTAGGGTGTATCTAGGTATACCTCCATTCCGTATTTCCCGTGCGGAAATACAGTGGAACGCTTTAATTGGTACTTAAAATGTACTTTGGCTGCCCTTTATCACTCTCAGCAGATATTTTGGAACAAGGACCTGGACCTAATTAATTTAGGGTTTAATGCCGCGGTATCCGGTGTCACTGGACACAGTCCGAATCGCATTGTTTTCGGGCGTGACGTCCATGCCCTGTTGAATGTTTGGGACATCCCGTCCCCTGCGGTTCCCATGTCTGATGCTGCTAGAGAGCGTCTAGCTGCAGATGTGTTGGCCCGTCTTTATGATGAGCGTGGCTTAATTCATACGCGATATAACGCTGGACGTATACCCTTCCGACTATCAGGTCGGTCAGTCTGTTTTTTGTAAATCCTTCTCCCTTCCCTCCCGTCATGACAATCGCGGCAGAAAACTTTTGACGTCATCAAATTACTCGATCCTAACACTGTGCTTCTAGCGGATCCGAACACCAGGTGTGTTCTTTGAAAGGCTCATGAGAGTAATTTGAAGAATGCTGCGGCTAGTGCAGATGATTAACCATTTGCAAGATTTTGTGCTTCAGGATGTTTGAGGTGCAGGATGCACAGCTCCGACCTTTTGCGCCATCATCCAGCAGTTGTTTTCGGCCTGTGGGGGGGCAGGGCCCGCCCCCCTACTTCCGTTACCCTGTGTGCTTATCCTGGTTGTCCAATATCCTGGGTGTGCGGGTGGTGTGGTAGAGTATTGCTTGTGTGTTTTGTGTGTGTAGTGTTTCTGTGCTGCATGTCGTGAATTGGTGCTCGTTCCGACGTAGTGTTGTGCTTGTTTAGTGACAACCTGTCGTTTGTGTTTTGTAGCACCTGTTGGTGTTCCTCCGGAGGGTGTAGTGTGTTTTCAACTACACTTATCTTATTATTAAGGTGCACATTAGTATCAGTTTGGCCATGTATTTTAAGATGTTATAGTCACACTTTCATCATTAATGATCAATATTTATTGTGTCAACCGTGTACCTGTAATCACTGTTCAGTGAGAGCAATTTGATAATGATTTCAAATCGTATTGTACCTGGTTTTATGTTTGTATACAATGTGAGAAGATTGTGGTGTTATTAACCACCTTGTTGTTATTGTAGAGTGTAAAACTGGTTATTGTGCAAATATTTTGTTATATTTATTGTATCAAATGGCAATTTATTTAATTTAGTGTACGACGTGTTGGGGTGTATTTTGTGTATTTATTCGAGTTAAATACTTAATGTCACATAGCGTTGTTTTTTTAATCTTGTTATCTTAATGTTGGTAGTTTTTTAGGGGCGTCGTGATTATATGGTTTTTTTTATACTAATTACTTTTATTTTGTTACATGTGCCCAGACCCGATTCTCTTCCTACTTCCCTGAGACACTGGCTGGTATTGAATCATCTGGACCTTGGTGGGGGGACGTCTATCTGGTGTTAAGGCTCGTCACTGTGCTTTCCCCCGGAAAGCATGAACCAGGTTTTCATGAAGTTGAGCTTTCCTGGTGTGTGCTCCGTCTGTAGCATATGCTTCATGTATTTGCATGCGTAATCAAATTTGGTCAATGTTAATTTTGACTGCTGTAAAATGTATCTGAAAACACTGTGTATTGTATCATCAATAAACGCTGCTTTGTTTGAAACCTGTACGAGTTTAATTTAAGTATTCTTTCTAGTGACTACTACCCTGTCCCTATGTGATCTGTGGCATCACCTTGTTGGATTGTGTGGTTTCGGAGGCAGAAAGTGTGCCTTGGCAGATAACCCTAGATTAACAGCCGTTATATTGTGTCTGTGAGATTCGGGCTCAGCCTGATTTGTTTCAATTATTTTTTTATTACACATGTTTTACGCTGGTTAGTGTTTTGAGGGGAAGTTATGAATACTAGTGACAAAAACACACAGGTTCTCAGGCATTTGCTATGTTGTTTTGAAGAGTAGAAGAGCGGGCCATCGCTTCGTTCAGTTTTTTGGATGTACGGACAAGAAATTTACTTAATTGTGGATGCCTTAGTTCAGACTGTCTTAGCCCCATTACGAAATGAATCAACTTTTATTCCTAACAAAGTTGGGATTTACGAGATATGTGAATTTAAGTATAGCTTACATTGTATAATATTTGTATTAGGTCTAGGGCCTATAACCTAGCTAGACAATCACCACTTCAATGGTGTGGTAGGCCTGTCACACGCTGGGCTGTTGTAAGCTAGATGTTGCACTCGCCTTGCATACGATAAACATACAGGATGAACCCTTGGAATATAGGGCGACTCCTCACTAGGCTCCACAAAAGCAAACAAAGTCCGCTTCTTTTCTTTACATCGCAGCCTTACTCACCTTTTGACATTTTTCGTAAGACAATTTAGGTTGTAAATTCAAATTTTCTGTTTAGATACAGTTAATTTATACATATGAAAAAACATTCAGCTACTGTCTTAACCAAAAACTAGGCAGAAATACGAAAACAAAATTCACTCATATTCTTGATTTATCTTCAAAAGTAATTTCAAAGTTTTACAAATCCTTCACAGCATTCCAATACATGAAATCACTTGCTTTGGGTACACCAAAAAACATCTTGAAGAAAACTGAAAAAATTAAATTTAGCATTGAAGATGTCCACACGAAGATTACAAAGTTCTTAAACCTCAATAAACAAAAGAAGAATACTGGGTGTTGAAAACCAGACCCAGACGCCTAATATCCACATGCACAGGAGGAAGAAAAAATTTTGTAGGGTTCTAAAATGTCAGAAATAAGTTATTAAGACAAAACGACCGCGGGCGCTACCTGCACATGAAAATTTGCCACTCCCGTTAACACATCATTATATTTATGGACTACTGCCCTACTTCTTCATTTCCTTTTCAGAGAATTATAAACAGACCGGAGTTACACCCTAGCTGTGTCCGGACATCCCGGGTACCGTGTAACAACTCTTACATATCCAAGTGCATCACTACTAGCATCCCTCTCGCCTGACCTCCAAGTGCCGCGCTCCTAGTCCCTCTCGCCTGACCTCCAAGTGCCGCGCTCCTAGTCCCTCTCGCCTGACCTCCAAGTGCCGCGCTCCTATTGGCTACACAATACACACACCACCCTCTAGACACTGAGTGAAACCCACACCTCGTCGTAATTGGGCGCCCAGCAAACCTAATTACGCACTATACTCGCAAACAAGGACCTCTGCTTGTTGCTACCCGGCCAACTAGCCATAACTGGATAAAGTTAAACCCTCGCTCACACCTGCCTATAAAAAAATTCTACTTTTCCCTCACGTACCCAAAGCAACACAACATATACCCACATGCATAGAAACCTAAATAATTAATCTAATTTGTTCCTTGAGTTAAATAATTACTGCAAATATATTTAAAATTAACACCTGCATGCATATATAAAATTAAAATTATAATCTGAAATAGAAATACGCTGCAAAAAATACATTTATCCCGTATCCCCACAAAACATGAAAAACCTACAGTGTTACAGGACTACATTACACCCTACAATCCTAGAAAGTATATATAAATGGTAGGCCTACTCCCTCAGTGAGAATAGGCATGATTACAAGAGTCGATTTTGGACTTGTTTTGGCTCTATAACCTATACTTTCATCTGCCCTAAATGTGCTTTTTGTCGATGAAAATAGTCGTAGGCCTATGTATATTGTATAAAAAAATGACACAACTATCAGACGATACAATAAACAATTGTAGGGACTTGGTCGACACTGTTCCGTATCATAAATTATAAAAATACAATCAAAACAAAATAAAATGTAGGTAGTCAACTTTATTTTAAAAATGTAGACTACAAAACATTTTGGACTGTATAGACATGTTTAGAAACATCACATTCCACAAATTAAGTATCAAGGATTTTCGTATATTCACATCTCGAATTTGTAAAAAAATTTTCTAACTTTAAGTTACTTATCGAAACTTGAACTTACTGCTTGTATTGTATCAAGTAATGCAATTATATTATCAAGTACATAATATTACAAAAACTGTTTCTTTGTCAAACCTGTTTTTATATTTTTACTACGGTATTTCATTTATATTTATCTTACAAATGTTTCTGAGTGAAGTCCTGCATAAGGGAAGAAACAATTTTAGAAACTGCTCATTGGTGTCTGTTCTGCCAATGATCGTAAAACATCCAGAACAAAATTAAAGGCATGCATAATCTTTCTGTTCTTCCAAGAATCCCTGCAGGCACGTAAATGGTAATAAAAGTCAGAACATATAGGATACCTAAACAGGAATTTCGCATTTACGTTAGGAGGTAAATAACTACTGTCCTTGTTTGTAGTAGCAATCATTTAACATTTTATAATTACCACAGTAAAATACTTTAGAAATTAAAAATTAATTCTTAGGTTTCTTACATAATTTTCTTCTCAGCAAAAGCTTATATTTAGACTGTTTCACAAACACATTCGCACACACAAATGTGCAGACATATGTGCACACACACACACGTACCTTCGTGGAAACTGACCCTGACAGGTATCTGAAGAATATTTCCTTTGAGGGTGCTAGAACCAACTGGTACATAGCCTGCCCCATGGTCGTCAGCCTGGGATCATCATCGTCATCATCCGAGGGATTTTCCTTGCGGCTTCCACATGTACCCTTTCCCACCACCCATCTTGTTTCACCTCTAATTGTTAGTCTGCCTATTCCCCTAACTTTGTCACCCACATCCTGACTCATCTACCGAGTCATTGTTATCAACTTTCCCATTTTTCCATCTCCCCAGCACCCCCCCCTCGTCAGATGGCTTTTCCCAACATGGAACCAAACATCGTCATATGTCGCCCGAACTTGTGGAGCGTAAAGGCTATGGTACAACCGAATCATCACCATCACTGCAATAATCAACAAATGCCAGATTCTGCCGAGAGGGAAAGAGGTGAGCTAACCACCTCCAAGAAGGACCACGCTGCTGCCGCACCCTCCAACACCGGGAAGCTGTCACCACTTGCTTAGTTGGGGACGCCACTCCTCCCTCTTCTTGAGCTCTGCATCGAGCGCCTAGTGTGAAGTGACGTCATCCCGCACATGGGAATTGTGCATGAGATCTGTGGGTGTGTTTTCAAACTGATATTTTTCCTTTGTGCTGACTGACTTTGCCACTATGGAACAATGCCAGCAATCTCGCTCCTTGGTACGCCTACAGTGCAGTGACTGTAAACAACAAATTTCATTACAGGACAGAGTGCTACACCACCGCTATTCAAATGTAAACAATACAGGGCATGTGTTATTGATGCAACAACACGACTTCATCCGCTACTACCACGCCGTCCTGTGTACGATGCATTCGTAAACACACGCACAAATTTATACCGCGGGTATAGTGCCAATGTCCTCCAGACATTGCCGTAACTTGCCATACATTTTCAATTCAAAAGTGAAATCAAAACAGAACTCCTCTCTGCACAGCACTTTAAAATTCTAACATTAAAAAATTAAGGACACTTCGCCTGTCAGTACTTGCACTAGGGGCCTGCCAGTACCTGCACTAAGGGCCTGCCAAACCCCACGACACAACGATGATCCCTCAGGATTGTCAGATGGCCAAAGACGTACAACACTTGTGAGTCTAGCGACATACCATGCATCCTGACATGCAACACTGCAGTGTACACCTACGCTCTCAACATACTGGATCTTGGTGCCTGTCACACATCTGTCAACACCTGCAAGTAGCAGTGCTACATATTTACTGTCATCATATTCATCTTAACTTTAAGTACATTCTCAAGGATTAAGTGTAACAAGCGTCAAGTTTCGTCCTCACTTACCATAAGTGTATTTTGAAAAGTGTCATTATAACAGTGTACTTTTGCCAAGCTTCGTCCTGCCGTGTCGAGTGTAATCCTAACTCATAATGCCTCAGCAATGCTCAACTGCCATTTGTCATTGTTCTTCATGGATCACTTTTGTGTCGCTGCTCCTTGATATAGCATTATTTACGACGCAATGAGTGCTATTTTCCATGCCACATGTATTTTTGTAAACACTGCTATCAGTGATACAGCAAGCAAGGAATTGCTGCCCTATCATTCAGAACCTGTGTTCGTATAATGACAGGACAGTAGCAGCAATGTAATGATGTCTCTCGTCCGTGCAACATTCAAAGGTCACGCTCAAATAGCCGTATTGTATCTGTTCAACAGTCTCTGGGACCTGCATTAGTTCGACGGCTGGACAGAATAAACCTTGTTTGATGGTAACGTACTCCAGGACAGTTTATTCTACGCTCTGCCGGGACTCGTGCATTTTCGACGGCTTACTGGAACATTCACTGAGACGTGGTGTTGCACACAACAATCTACTCTACAGCACTTGGTCTGAGCATACACCAAATGAACTGATTGGTGGGACGCATTCCCTCTTCTCAGCCGCGGAGTCTGGACCCCTGAAAGCTAATCGGCAGGTTCTGGTCACTCCTCACCTGGCACTCTACCTGGCTCGCTTAGAGAGATTCGACAATCACCAGCCAGTTCAGCGGTTATTCAGTTTATGCCCAACAGTCACTCGTTCCTATGGGATGCTTCAACTGTCAACCCTCCACTTGAAGATTGCGGCAAGTGGTGGCTCAGCGGCACACCGATCATCAGTCCTGCACTACTACTTTTCCCCTCGGCACCAGTGCTTTTGACAAACCTACTGTGGATTGCGACGTTTCTGTGTCAGTGAATTTTATATATTTATATATATACACACATATATACACCTGTTTTCATTTTCATTTTTGCCACATATAACTTCACGAGTGCTACTGTGTTCATTTTGAGTTGCTGTGTTACATTATGTTTTCAACAAATGATTTCTACGCCACGTTTTTTCTAAACAAAGCTGTGGGACGCCACTTCCTCTGCTCTCAGCAGTTTCCATGGCAACTGCTTTCGCTCAAAGGTGTATAAAATTTACATTTCTAGCTTCCCACAGTGCCTCCGCAAGGGGACACCATTTGATGTATGCCTAGCACACCCTTCCATAGTCTGTCTGCCGGACTATACTCATTGCTTGCAGCCTACACTCAATGTGTGTTGTAAATCATAAATGAAACCTTAAAAATATGTTTTCTGAAATTTACTCTTTAAATTTCAACGTTTTTTAAGTCTCTTTAATATTTTCACATTTTTCAAACATCTTTATAATATTTCTCTTTTATTTTCAATTGCCATTGTTTAGTTGCTACAGCTATGCTATACTATATATCCTTTCGCTGGACAACGTAATATCAGAACAGTTATCATACATAAGACGCTTCTGAAAGATGATAATGTTTTATTTATGTTTTCACTATTTATTTCAGTGCTGATTTGGCCCATGTAACTTTTGTATCTGATTTATTAAGTTTTTATGTGCAGGAACTAGTTAGTGCCACACGAAGTCAGACTCTCTCATGGGGCTGGCTTGGCGGTACTAGCGTCATAAGTTGGTCTGAGCATGACTCTCAGAGGAGATGGACGCATCAGTCTACCCCGGGTCCTTCACCAGTTTTGTGCTAATCATTTTTAGCTTACAATAGTTAAATTTTTATTTATTGGAACCATTTTCATGTTTTTG
Organism: Medauroidea extradentata; assembly: GCA_003012365.1. Lineage (NCBI taxonomy): Eukaryota > Metazoa > Arthropoda > Insecta > Phasmatodea > Phasmatidae > Medauroidea > Medauroidea extradentata. Next base: position 36,463 of record PNEQ01067573.1, on the reverse strand, counting down.
ACCCAGGGCTCCTCACCCCCTGCCAGCCGCAGCGTCCAGGGGCTTTTGACTGTAAGTTTCACCGCTAGCCTCGTGCTATTTTTTCCGTGTCACCTACTGAAGGGGTTTAGATCAAGATCCGCTCCACTGATACTAGCCTTCAGTGCAGTCTATTTTGCTTCTTATGGTGAGTAAACTACATAAATTATCCCCGTCTATTATTTAAGTAATAGTTGCCCACCCCATTCCTAGTGACAATGTATTTCAATTCTGAGTGTGTTGTGGTGTCGAAACTGGCCCTGACAGGTCTCTGAAGAATACATCCTTAGAGGGTATGTAGCCTGCCCCGTGGTTGTCAGCCTGGGATCATCATCATCATCATCCGAGTGGTTTTCCCCACGGCTTCTGCCATGTACCCTTCTCTACCATCCATCTCATTTCAGCTCTCTCTGTTCACCTAACCTTGTCACCCACATCCTGTCCAACTCGCCTAATAAGTCAATGTTATCATCTTCCCATTTTTCTGATTCCCAGCACACTTTAGGCAATCTGAGTAAATTGCAGTCGTAAAAGAAATTTGACTATACAGAAAATGATTGAAATATGTGTTAATTATGGGACAAATGTTTCAAATTAAATATATATTGAGTACCCTATTTCAAAATAACCTTTTATAGTGCACTGTCGCAGGAAAGAACTGTCCAATTGTGTATTTGACATGTAATTCTAATCATGGGAAACTACTTCATTATTTATACATTTTTTCCCCAGATAATGAGAACTAGCATCTTCACCATCAATAAATAATCTGAAATCATGTGTTTTTACAAACTTTCATGTGCATTACAAAATAAACTTATCAGACACTTTATTTCGACGCATGCTCACAGCGCCCAGTGCTGTGAAGCCGCCACTTCATCCTGCCTGTTCCATATTCTTTATCCCGTACGTTATCTCGTCAACCTTAATTATTCCCGCCCATATCAGTGCACTCTACCCTGACGCCAAGTATATTTAAAACATTCCTAACCCTTCCCAAGTTATCCTGTAGTCCCCAAAACTGAGGGCAAGGATTTCTGAGTATTAATTTTTTTTCTATGAGACGTCTTGCCATCTGCAAACACGCCACCCACAGCGCAGAAGAATACAACAGGAGAGGAAGGATCCACCCCACGTGCCTGTGCCATCTCTCATCAGGTGAGGGGCCGGCCAATCGCCGAAGACCACCCCGAAGAGGTTATAAAAGAGAGCGCACGAGCCGCTGAGATTAAGTTTGTGATTGCCATTGCAAGTCGCCTACAGCTCCAGGCTTGGAACACCAGCGACCGAAGGACCCCTTCCAGAAGTGCCCCTCACGACCGTGAGTGCCTTCGCAGCCAGCTGTCTTGCTACATCGTCACAGCAGTTCACAATTTCCATTGCAACATACTGTCACAGTTCACCTACTACTCGCTCAAGTTCACAATCTGCACTGAAAATCCAGCTTTTCAGCAATTGATATTGCTAAGGTTCAGAATCTGCTGCGGTAGATCACTCTACCCCCACAGTACCTCAAGCTACAGTTCCTGGCTAGGAAGACCAGCGACTGCCGGAACCTTTCCAGAAGCGCCCCTCTCATGACCGTGAGCGCCTTCACATCCAGCTGAACGCCACACCATCCACAAGCCTGTTCCTAAGATGTCGCTACAATGACTCTCTTCACTGAAACTAGTGCTCTTTGGCCTTCACTCCCACATGCCCTTCAGGGTTTTAGGCACAGGGTGTTTTACCTGTTGTTGACTTATGCCAGTAAACTACGCTCAATCATTACCTTATTCTTTCATTTTCTCATACTTTTCATCCCCGAAGTTGGCCATTCTGTTTACTGTTCACCTTTTTTTAAGCTCCATAGATCCAGCATCCTCTCGGATCACCCGGGAGTTTGGTTTACGTTCCGCCATAGGAATTCTGACACCTAGGAGGAGGCGTAAGCAATGCACCTCCCTAGTTTTCATAACAATCTCTGAAGGCGGCACATCCACTGTTCACTACCCGAGAAGTGACTGGGTTTTTGTTTTTTAACTGGGAGAGTTGAAAACAGGCTTAAGAACATGCTGAAGTGCACTTCCAGCGCTCCTCTACAAGTTCGCCTACCCAGCATCAACAATAGTTCCACCAAGCCACTGCTTTTTACATCATACTGGCAATCCTAGGGGATACCGGTTATCACCTTCCTCTCAACAATTCTGCCCATCCATTGCTATTCTGAGCCATAGTCAGACTGTGCCTAAGAGGTCAAGGAAGAAGTTGAAGGCCAGGCAGGAGATTGCAAAGCTTATTCAGAGGGCAATGGAGGTTAGGGATCCTGAGACAGCGGTGTACTGGATACAAAGGGAAGTCTCTGCTGTCGTCAAACGTGGCACACCCCTCAACGCTCAACGGCCACGCTGTAGTTTGGCTGGCCTTGCAGTCACCCAGTGGAGCCACTTTCTTCCACATCCCCTCCACCCCTGCTTCCGTCACAAGCTTATCCTCACCCCTTGCCCACCCTCTGACACAGCTACCTACCTCAGCACCTACATGCTATCCTGTCCAGGGGATCAACAGCCCTATTGTTGCAACATCCTCCCATCCTTCTTCGGCTTCACCTGCTGTAGAAACACTGACTCCAGTACAGCACCAGTTTTCCACACTGCACGCTTCTGCAAGGTGGGGAATGGCCAACGAGGGAGACGGCTGACGTCGGCCCGGAGGCAGCTGTCTCCCAGCGTAAGCATCCTGCCGCCCTACCCTTGCACCCTTGCCGATAGACTACCCGCCTCACCTGCATCAAAATTAAGGGGTATTAGGCTCCGCCATCTTGTAGCAGGTTTCCGATACCAGCACATCTGTTGTGTGTTTACAGAATCATTCTTTTCGTAGCTGAAATAGTTCCACAGATTCACATAGGAGAGCATCACACTCGCATACTTGATCACGTGGTGATAGCAACTCCTCATATCCCTCCTCACTTCTCTCATTCCATCGTCACAACTTTTCCCTTGCTACTCTTTCCTGACTCACACCCCTCTCCCGGGGTGGTTACCAGTCTCTTTCCCTCACACCATTCCTTTCGTAGGCTGTAGCATTGTTGCCAAACTAGGCAGATTCACATATTGTGCACGCACCAGCTCTGAATCCCTGGCGTGTATGCATTGTCCATCAGAGCTGGCGCGTGGACAGTAGCCTAGTAACATTCAGTGTTCAAGAATTTGGTGTATTATATGCCGTTTCTAGATCGTGTAAATGTTCAGCAACAAATGTCCAAGTGGCGCCAAGGTGTTACGTAGGGACGAAAACGTACCAAACGATCCAAAATTATTAAACTGCTTAAGCATGTAAACAAAAGTAAGCAAACGTTACAACTTCCATAAGTGGATGACAATAGTACATCAGTAATGGAAGATCTAAAAATAGTTAAAATATTTTGTTAAATGGTTTTTTTGAGATAGTATTTCAAATTAACTTAACGGTCCTATTTTTCATTACTATAGGATTAAACTCGGTGGTTACAGAAGCTTTTGTCATACGAGTGGGAAACTTTTATAAACTGGGATGCTGGCCTGGGATGGTTTCCTCTGCCAGTTTCTGTCATTGTGTCAAAGTTGTGTGACGCCATATCTAATGACCTCGATGTCGATGAGACGTTAAGCCTTATATGCACTGGGTCCATTCCCGGTGGGATTGCGTGAAATTTTCGCTGCTGAGAATTCATAGATCCGTTTGAAGGGCACATATATACACATTACCCCTTCCCATGCATCAAAACTTGTTGAAATAATGCAAATTTTGAAACATTTATCACATCTCATTAGAACTTATTTGACTTCTGATTAATTGGTTTTCTCCTTCAGTACTGTATATGCCATACACTTGTTAAGTCGCATAGAATAAAAAATTAAAAATTTGTTTAGCTAAGAAAATAAAAGTACAGAACGTGTGTACATTTACCTAAGAAAATAAAAGTACAGAACGTGTGTACATTTACCTAAGAAAATAAAAGTACAGAACGTGTATACATTTACCAACATACATTCGTACACATCTGAAATGTTGATTTCGGGGCCACTTACAATGCGGAGTGAATATTTGAAAGTAAATTTAAGGCAAAACATATCGAGAAGCACATTTTATTTAAATATTTTCATGCCGGTGACGATTGGCACAGTGGCAGAGAGCTTTTACCTCCCAACCAATGTGATCCGTGTTCGACGCCCGGCAAACACGGTCCCAGATTTTTTGCGTGTGTGAAATGTGGCAGGCGTTTCCGTCGTCCAGCAAGATTCTTCTTTTTGGGAAACTCCCACTTCCCGGCACTTCGCGTTTCATCGCTTTTCAATTGTGGGCTTCATTTCATGTAATCTATCAGGGTTCAGTATACAGATGCCTACGAGCCCCCAGTTTAGGTGTCAAGGGTGTGATGTTCTGCCATTGAATACTGTTTCCATGCAATATTTTACGGGAATTGAGCACGACTGTTTTGGATTTTCAATACTTTCTACATAACAAGTTTTCGAGAAGGCTAAGTACCCACTTTTGTGACTTTTTGTACCCTAAATATTAATCCCCTATTCATTTTACAGTGTTAGGTAGTAAATTACCGTAATATTGAGTGAAATTTGCTGGGATGTATTAAAAATTATGCTATTTATTATTTTCGAGCAAATATCAGACATTTATTATCTAGCTGTACAATGCAAAAATTATATAAAGTAATTAAAAAAATACGTGAAACGCCATTTTGAAAGCTTGTACAAGGAAAATGCTATAAATCAAAGCTCGCCGTGGGCCATCACCTTACATATTAATTTTTAATTATTTATGAGCGAACTATAATGAATAAATTCCATCACTTTATCCAATTTTATCGACAAAGTTGTAAAAAGGCATTTTTTTTTACATAAAAATTAAATGTTGACTAGACGGGAGTGTGACGAGCATAGAAAATTTTTCATTCTGCGAATATGAAATATGCCATGTTATTATGCAATTCTTATTTTGGCTTAAATATTCTATTTATGTGGGCTAGATTGTTATTATGAGAAACGTATTAATTCCCGGGTTAACAATTAAATTATAAGCAAATTGAAAATAAACAGTGTCTCTGTTTCATGATCATTGGTATTTGCAAATCAATTTTATGATGTTGGCCATTTTATTCATGGAATGTGGGCTCTTATAAGAAAGTATATTTTTTTACGTCTTTTAAACATGACTAAGTTAAGTTTGTTGACATGAATTTATCCCTACCAGCTTTGTTCTGTTTTCGTAATGATAAATCACAAGTTCTACAGAAAATCAAGAAACAAATGGACGGTACACCGACTGTTGTAACTAACTTCATAAAGGATATTCAGTTTTTCAACTATTTGACGATATACTTGAGAGTGACTTAAAAGAATGCAAAAATCTGAGTGAAACTGAAAGTCTGTTACACCATACGATTATTTTTTGTGAAATTGTGTAGAGTAACAAATTAATTTTGTAATATTTGTGCCAAATACTGCTTCTACATATTGTGGTGTCAGTGAGTTGTAATTGGTTAGAAAGAAAACCGTATTACTACTGTTATACTTAATTCACATTTACTTCGCGTAAGCAATCGGACCACAGATGTTTTGGAAACTTCAAGGATGAAAATATTGCGGCCGTAAATTTTTTAAATAATATTAGCTTTTTTTATAATGATTTTTTCTTTGCATTTGCAGGCAATATGCAGCTCAGATATTTCCATGATATTTTAGTACGGAGTACTTTTGCATCTTATTCCTAGGTCGTTGAGTAGCATGTTCACGTCCTGGTTTCAACTACGCAGCCGATATTTTGTCACTCACCCCTCCTCCATTTTCTTGACATTTGGCCAGCAACAACTTTCGTATATTATATGTGTATCACTATCATACTTTCATTAACGAGTAAACTTTGAGTACAAAGCGTGAAATCAGGAAATAATATAACATACCTACAGTTTAAACATTTTGACTATAAATTTAATTAAATAGTTCAGTACTTCATACCACTACAATTGGTGCTACTTTCAGTTTAGATTTAAATGCATGAAATATCAATATCAGTTCACATTATTTCAGAAATTGTAACAAGGGTTCGGATTACGTAAACCTATTTCCTCGCATTTGTAAGTCACCAATGTGATAATAGTTTTGATCGGTTGACTTGATTCACCAAATTTGCTTTCTAATAGTTAAATGCCAGGGAAAAATTATAATATAACCTACATACATTTAAATGAAAAAAAAAATTTATTTGTACTGCATACAAGAGTTTATTGTGTTTACACCGGGTAACCTTATTTTTTTTTTTAGATAGGATTTTTCTGCACATCCTGTACCACAATAGATCAAAATGCATGTAAAATATTTCACGGGTGAGCAATCTTCTTTACCAGGCCGTCAGAAAAAAACGTGTAGACACACACACACATATATATATTTACACACACACACACACTTATATATTTACACACACACTCAGAATCTGTTCGAGTTAAATCTATCACAAACACCTTTTCAGAACTAATTCTGATTAAGGTAATATTTAGTTCTATACCTATAATTTTTAAATGCGCTTAAATGCCTTTTTTCTTTATATAAATATTATACACACAATTTCAAGATATTAGTATTTTATTTTGATAAATAAAAGATCGAGTTTCTCTCGGTGATAAAGCATATCCTGTAGGCCCTATTGATTCTAGTAATTTCAAGTAAAACCAATTTGTTTGATTAAATTTTCTAGTGCTCCGATGCAGTCATGCAGAACTTTGGAAGTTTATTTGAAAAGAGTGCCACATACACTCCATAAAATCTTATGTTACTCATACGAGTTCTTAAATGGCAAACTAATTATTCTGTTTAGTAAGGAACTCTTTTCAAACAATGTAGTCATGGGAATCTGCAAGGTCCTGTAACAAGGAATCATCCCAGCATTCACCTAGAGTGATTCTGGAAAACACCGTAAAACTGAGATCAGAATGGTTGGGCCAAGAATCAAAACAGGTCCTTCCAAACACAAGATGAATTTTTTCCACCAAGCTACTTCGGTCGAGAAGCAGCATAAGCGATGGCATGTAGAAGAAATTTTAAAAAGTGAGTTAAATAGAAAACTAAGGAATACAGGTAAGTGATGATAACTTTGCAAAACTTGAAGGAATCTATGCCAGATACTGTAATTGAATATAATTGAGATCCATCTGCTGTAACGACAAACAGCTCTAAAATAGCAAAAACGGATACTATTTGGGCACATTCTATTCAATGACAGTGACAATGAGATAGGCCTTTTATAAAACAAGCCATACAGAAAGAAGTCGTAAAAAAACTATCCTTAAAACTCGACAGACTTTTTTGTACTGTTTAATACCTTCAAATACCTAGAAGTCGCATTCTAAAAATGTGAAAATTCGCGAGACAGATTTTACTATAGCAATGAAGTAAATGTGAGATATTGAGCGAGTTGGAACAGTGGTAACACACTCACCTCACATTCGGGAGGACCCGGGTTCGACATCCGGTTACGACCATTCTGACTTCGGTTTTCCAGGGTTTCCATTATCACTCCAGGAAAATTCTGGAACGACTCCTAAAGCAGGCAGACACGTTTCCCAAATCCTAACGTTGTTAAGTTAGGTAACACCATCTCTAAAGACCTCGTTGTCGACGAGATATAAGCCCATTTCCCTTCCCCTGATAACTTAATAGCCACCATACAGATGCCATACAGGCCACCATGCTTTCTGGCAAGGGTAATTCTTATTACACGGTAGTGGCTGCTACATATACTGGCAGGAAACACGGCCGATATGCCAGAGACTGGATAGCGCAGGATCACTGAAGAATATGTTAGGCTGCAATATTTTATGTAGCGTAAATCTTCCAAAAAAAAATTTTTATACACGATGTAACGCAAATTAAGCGCAAAGCTGATGACAGGCGCTGTAGTATAATGCATAAATGAATATTTTAATTTGTATACTTTTCTATAATCATCATTCTCACTCGAATATGCATTACGTCATTAAGACTATTATGTATTATGTGTTGATAGGAGCAGTTAAAAATTACTTGGAAAAGTAAATTGAAACTTTTTCAAAAGAAAAATAATGACATTTTTAAAGGAAAGTTAGTTAATGAAACTTTTGAACGATAATGTACCACATTGTGACTGATGAAATGAAACTAACCTTAAATCAAAACCACCTAGCCTATATTTTCTGATAAGGTCAGCTAACAAGTATTAATTGTACATAAGCACAATTTTCCCACGTGTTAAGCACAACAATTCTCACAGAATCGTGTTTACAAAAAAATGGTTTTCTTAAAGACCTAGTGGCATCTACAGAGAAAACCAAATTCTATTAATCAACAATTTAATATTATTCACGTCAAAATTGTAGAAGGCGAGTTAGCGGAAAAAACATAATTTTACTTCTATGGTACTATGCCATGTAGTGTTAAGACAGTTAAAAATAATTGGGTGAAATATTAGGTGGACAGTTGTTACCCCTGTGTACCTCTGCCAAGACGAACGAGGACACGTAAACACCAATGACCTAAAAAAATAAATTTCACATTGTTTTTTGCATTATGAGATGCACTGTTGATTATTTCTACTAACAATTTTAACTTGCGGTAATCACAACTACACGTGAATAGTGGAAATGAAATATTTTTCTTTAATCACATTAATAGAATTAATATCTTTAGTAATACAATGAATGATAAATATTGCTGTTGTTACGTATCATATTTCGAAACGTTTCTTAATTTTTATTAGCGTTAACATATTTAGAAAAGGGGGGAAAATACGAATACTATGTATGTGAGTGTGAAACATCATGTGTGAAAATTGGAATAATTAATGTTATTTGTACTATTAAATACCATAAATGCCTACCACAGTTGAAGTTTAATAACTAGAGTCGTAAAATTGACATTTCGATAAATGTAGATACTAAGCAAATCCAAAGCTTTTATTGCAAAATATTACTGCAGTGGTGTGTGAGACCTTCTTTGAGATTATCATACATATTGTATGTTAACACGTCATTTTTAAAACAAAAGTATTGAACTCCGACTGAGAACAATACCTGTTTACATGCTAAATGTGGATATGACATCGATTTCAGTAAACTAGGAAAATTTGTTCATTTGCAAAATGTTTAAACTGAAATTAGGTATGTCTGCTGAAGTGAAGTAAATAAACATAACTTACTTTTTATTTTTCATTCTGCTATATTAGTAGGCCTACATTATAAAATTAACTGAACATGGAGACAAGGAAATTACTGTGTTTTTATAGTAAAACTTAACTACTTCTGAGGATCACGCATTCCTACAGACGATCTGCAACAAACTCGCACTTGCAGTAAACACAAAATCCGTAGTTCGAAACTAAAATTGCAGAGTGTGCTTGTTTGCTTTCAATTCGTGTTTAATACGATCCGCGTTTTCATGTTGTTCTACAGTCGATTCATATCGTTATGATCCCAAATTTTGAAACTCCTATCGAATAGGCCTTTTAGATAAATCTTTCTGAACGGCAAGTGTTTTATTTATTTAAATTTTACATGTAAACGTACTAATAATAACACAAGTGTTAATACAGACCATGATTTTGTCTCTGGAAATACAGTTTATCAGCGCTGGGCTGGGTAGTGAGTGCCTGTTGGCTTGGATCAAGGTAGGTAGGGAGGGCTTAGCTACTGTGCGCCACGACAAAGCCACGACAACCTTAGAAAGATATGGCAACAATGTACGCCAGACTGGCTGCAAGCATTTTTCTTCCCACGCTATTCTCTCATGGTACTGCTGTCTCGTGTCCCCCCTCCATGCCATTCTATCAACTATACGTGACACAGGTCCTGTCCGACAGTTGGAGAAGGGGAGGAACATGCTTCCGTACAGTTCAAACACTTCGCGTCTTTCCCGCCAGACGGAAGCACTTCACAAGGATCTATTTGTCAACCTAACACATCGTTACATACATTTGATTTTGTATCTACATTTCGTGTCAAATTGTTGGTTAAAGTGTCTAAATTTGCTACTGAAATTACATAACAAAAAATAAGAAAAAATGGATTTACATTAACATGTAAAATGTATTAGTAAACTGTTTCAAACAACTGTTTTTAAAAACTGAATGTGACACGTAATTCCTCATACTTTAATCTAGCAAGTGAATGCAGTACTGTAATTGAACAGAAGTTTTTTTCTGATTCTTGCTGTAAGGGCTGCAAAATTAGTATGTAAAGTTCATTTAAAGTGTTAAAACATATTTTAAAAAGTATTTTCTAAAAAAAAATTATGTTTCTCCAATGCTTGTATTTTATGTCTACTACAAAATGAGTAATTTTTAGTTCATTTTAACATTATTTTTTTAAGGACTAATACCCCTTAATGCAAATTTATACTGAAGAGTGTAATGTAATGTAGTTCATGTACAACGTACTTTACTACATTCTTTACGAAACAAAAGCAGAAATGATGTGCACTATTTTTATTACCATTTACTTTGTGAATTTAGCCTTTTCAGAAGTGTTCTCAAATTTTTTTCTTATGGATGAAAAAAATTTTACTACAAAAAATAGGTAGAACCATGTGTAGTTGTTTGTCAAAACATCAGTATTTTTGAACTACCACATCACTCAGGTTGTACTACTTTCATGCTTGTTTCAACTACAAGAACACAAACTGCAGATAGTACGATCTTAAGTACATATTTAATTGAATGGCTCAAAATAGTTCTTTTAACGTATCAACTATGTTTATTTTCAAACCATCACTGTTGGCCGGAAATTCACGCGTGGTTTACTATTGCAAGGAACGGAATACAGTATTTCTCTACCGTAAATAATGACCATTGGTTTTAATTACTGCAGCCTCTTTCGTATTCTACTTGAGGTATTTCAGTATACTGAAAACCTAGGCAAGAAGCTGTAAGATAAAATGTGTGTGTATGGATGAGAATTATAACACATATCTGAAAGTAATGGACATATAAACATATCTGCAATGTCTTTACTAATATACTTTGCTAGTAGTACAGTGTAAATATAGGTACTCCAGACTTTTTATTGTGAACTACCAGTGCACCCACGGATTTGCTCACATGAATTACTCATAGCAGATAATATTTGCTTTAGTCGAAAAACATCTTTGTACACCAGATAAGTAGTTCAGTCATCAAGTGTTAAAGATGACAAATCTGCTAGTTGAATTAACTCTGCAGCAGGATAAGTAGTTATAGTTGTCCACGTGAAAATCAGTCTTAAGATTTTCCTAGTCACCAACAGCAGCTTCGCCTGGGACTTATTTATAGTCGCATCAATGTTGACATAGTGAGGTAATTACGCACTCTTTATTCTAAGAGGGTAATAAACTGAAATACATAGATTATGTGGTATTATGACGGATTTCTCCCAAGCTACAATCAACTGCACTACATAGCGTCCAAGTTATTCAAGAAAACTAATTTACAAAAAAATATTAATTTCCTGAGCTCATAGAGGTTGCACAACACGCCTCAGTAGAACTGTAAAATGAAACACCTGTATAATTTATTTCTCGTTAGTCGTACTTGCTTTTCGGACCGTCTGCCTAGAAAATTTACAAACTAAGTTTCCTTCTCTATAATTAAGTTATCTTAAAAAATAAAAAACTTGCATTACTTTTTTTATACATACACATAAGCAACATTCTAATGCAAACAACACCTCAATATCTCTATTGGTTATGGTAAGTATCATCGTCTGACATAAAACAAATTATATACCTTTTCACCCCTTTAGGTGACAAACTGTACTATTGTGTGACAGTTTGTTATTTTATCCCACTGCAAGAAACATTCAAAGACATTATCCCTCAAGGTGTCGAAATACGAAAAACTTTAATTTCACATCTTAAATATTCGTACAAATATCTAAGTGAAGTAAAAATCACGATGATAGCCCTTTCAGTCGAAGTAAAATTGATCATTCATTTAAAATCACATATCACTCCTGTACAGTACTGAGAGTTCGAATTTTGAAAAACCTTAACAGCTTTTTATTGCTATTTACGTAATCATCATCCTGAAGCAAAAATAAACTGAATATCTGGATGGGTACGATATATATCAAAGATTTATCGAAAACACATTCCAGGTCTTTTCACCTCCTAAGAGACTGAATTTCGAAATACCCTTGTATCACATTTTACAGGGATCCCACAGATAAGTGACCATCAAAAATCCTGACTTTTCCTGACCATGTGAAAAGAAAATTCCTGACTGAGAAACAAATATTGTAATACACTTTAAATAAATATCACACAAATTTTAGGCATAAACTCACCAAGAATGGTAACTTCATCTGTTTCAAACATCTGCAACTACATAAAAATGTTGATTGCTGCCTCTGTACACCAGTGAATCACCAGAAAATTCAATTTATTAATACTGTAGTTAATTGGGTGCGAAAAAATTATCTGTTCAATAATTACACCATTACTGAGAGTTTTTGAAATAAAAAAAAATATTTTGTAGTCTGTACACTAGTCTTATCTTTCGCATGTTATGGTTTCCTTAAACTTTTTTGTAATGTAGAAATTTTCATGTCTATCTTGACTTCCACTTCTTCAAGTTCCATTCTCTTGAGTCTTTTCTCTTCCTTTAATTTTCCAATCTCATTAGCAATGATTCTTTTTTCTTTTCTTGCCGCCTTTGCATCACTTTCTTCCTTCAGTTTCTTTTCCAGATATTCTCCGTACTTCCTTCTAGCTGCCCTCACAGACAGTAACATCTTTCCATCTACAGGTACATTAACTATCCCACCATAGTGTTTTATAGCATTGTAGACAGTTCTTTGTGCAATGAGTGACTCTCATGTTGTAGGTTTTCCACCAACAGTGATTTATTTATTGAAAATCCTCCTTCAACAGCAACATTGCCGTGAGAAAGGATTAGACAAAGTTTCACCACCTCCCACAACTGTTCATAATTGGATTTGCCATTCATAATCTGAGAGAAAAACTCATCTAGCCAATATCTGCATTAGCTTCAAACTTCTCAAAGTCACTCTTTAAATTACTTTTTGCATCAATACATAAATTTCTATACTGCTGCTTTGCCTTTTCAGAAACATTATCACTAATTTGATTTGCTTCATGTAATGCTTCTATCAATTTATTCATACGATTGTAACCACAAGTGGGTTCATGTATGATGACCTTCGGATC
>PNEQ01067573.1:0-23134 GCA_003012365.1 Medauroidea extradentata | reverse complement strand
CTTCCTACAGTCAAATCTGAACCTTCCTACAGTCAAATCTGAACATTTGCAGTTCTTTTTCCAGCACCTGTGTTTCTTTTAACAACTTTTTTACCAGAACAAAAATGTCAACAGAACTAACCTTAGAAAGATTGTCTAGGTTTTCTAAATCTAAGTTGAAAAGTGCTTTGCCATCTGTTTTGGGCATTTTGTCAGTTCTTACTATTCTTGCCATTAAACTGCTCAGAATGTTACAAATATGAGTGTACAGGAAAGGAACAAGGGGCTTTGCACTCTGAAAACGTCTTAAAAAAGGTTCACACTCATTTGAAACAAGTTTAAAAAATGCCAATTTGTATTTCATCAGTGGGTCATTAAGACACTCCTTCACATTACTAACAGGCTTAGTATGAGGAAGCTTTCCTGTCAAAATGTACTTTCTTATATCGTCATATAAAAATATTGCTCTTTCAGCACAAGCTACATTTTCCACCCATCTCGTGGAACAGAATTTTAAAGGGAAACATGAAATACCAGTCACAGTTTTAAAATCTGCACATCTTGCAGGTGAATCATGTAAAATGAAGTAAATGTCCCTAAGAAAAGTTTCAACTTCCCATTTCACATGACTGAACCCTTTCTTTTTTAACTGCCCCATTCACAACATGAAGACCACATGTTCCTATGTTTACAAGTTCTTTACCATGTGGATTTTCCTCCCTCATTTGGTTTGCAAGTTTGCCCAAAAAGCTTAAATTAACATTAGGCCCATCCATCGACAATTGAAGAACATTTTCTTTCTTCATGGGAAACAGACCTTCATTGAATTTACACAACAAATCATCCGAAGTGGCATGCTCAAGAAAAACACTATTCCAATAACGAGTCAACACTCTGTGCATATTAACATCATAGAACCTTACACATAAATCCATTTGACTTTTCTGAGTTATTTTGTTGAGCGACTCACCAAAGCACACAACATAAGATTGACAATCATGAATTGCACTTTTGAGAATTTCTGATAACCTGGGTGCAATTCCATGGTTGATAACATAGGAACACTTTGTTTCACCTAAAGAAAATTGTTTAGCAGTGTTAGTATCAGGAAATATGAATGAGAACACATCACGAATATCAGAGCATGAACTCTTAGAGTATCTACTCTCTACAACTTTCAATGCCCAGATAATTTCGGCTCTTGTTACTTCCTCCCTAATACAATATGACCCAAGTAATTTGTCTCCAGTTGGAACATGCACAGGATCTTGGTGAGAGGCTTCTGTATTTGTAGCTTCTGTGGTCCTAGATGTAGAACAAACAAGACTACTTCCACTGGAACTTTCTTTACCTGACGTTTTTGCAGGATGATGAAAAAATGATCCAAGAGGCTTTTGTTTATCTAAGCATTTAACTGACCTTTTATGTAACTCTGTTTTAGAATGATTTACGAGTGCCTTTTTCCCCATATTGCCTAGTTTCAATATCTTCTTGCACACATTACAAAATGCTTGTTCCTTATGTCCCGAAACTTTACTGACCCAATTTGCAAATTCAGGGAACAAGGACAAGTCCAGCCACTGCTCACTGAAATATGTCTTTTTACTTGCCATACTGAAAGAAAACTATGGCCTAGGATATTACGATATAAAGTAGCAGTATACACAACATAACACACTTGCATCTTGTTTCCACACCCAATTTCATAATGTCACAGTGAGGTTAGGTGCGCACATGTAATAAACCACAACTTGGTCAGAGATATCACTGCAAATAAATAAAGTTTAGAAAACGTGCCGTGCCTCGCCTTGCACTTGTAATCAGTTGAATTCCGACATCAACGCAAAAAACAAATTGTAGTGGGCGGCAATGGCGTGGTGCGGCAGAAGTTGGTGCTTGACAATAAAGTGATACACCGAAAAAATATTTTTCCCGCGATCGCGCCACTACTATTTAAAAATGAAAATACAGTTGTTCAAAACAAATACTTCTTCATTAACCGTCACTTCCCAACATCAGCAAACGCAACGTCACAAGTTCGCGATAATGGTACAGCCACGCGAACGCCTAGATCCTTGGCGTAGCCGGGTATGGCCCATTGCTGTCTCTGGGATCTAGATCCTGGAGAAGTAGCTTGCCAGAACGTCCGCACAAAGCATAGAAGGTAAAACCCGGATGTCCGCACAAAGCGTAGAAGACGAAACCCGGACACCAGCACAAAGAGGAATGACAAATATTTACTACTTTCCATCCCCTCACTAACTTACCGGCGTTCGGCCGCCGGCCGGACATCGCACAAAACACAGAGTAATATCAGACAAGCCGAAAGCCGTTGCTGTAAACAGCCCGGACGGCGCTGCTTACAGTAAATACCTAAATTGGTTGTCTAGCGATGAGGTACCTGGATAAACACAGTTTTAAACAATGTTTTTTCCTGACTATAACCATTTTTAAGGTAAAAATCCTGACTAATGCCAGAATATATATTAAATTCCTGACTTTTACTGACCATTTCTCAAATTCCTGATTTTACCTGACTTTTCCTGACTGTGGGAACCCTGTTTTAGACTACTTAACTGGTGTCTCTTGGACGTGAAAAACACAATAGCCGGTTGGTTTCAAGATATATCGACGTTTAATTAAAAACACATTTCATCACTTTTCACCTCCTTAGGTGAGCAATTCCGAAAATTCTACCTTTCAGGTATTTGAGTAAGCATCAATCTTAAACAAAAATCCCATCGCTATATAAAAATCAATGGGATCGATACATATAGATTGTGAATGGAAAACACATTTTACCCTTTTTTACCTCTTTGGGGCCAAATCCCGAAAATATATTTCAATGATATTTGGGATATTTACTAAAGCATCAATTTCGAAATGTCTTGCCGCCCTGCCATATATATTTGTATACGTAACCAATTGAAGTAAAAATCACGACGACAGTCAATTGTGTTTCAGTGATATAGACGACTCATAAAAAACACATTTTGCCCCTTTTTACTTCTTGGGGGTCGAATTTCAAAACAGTTACTTTTTGGGTATCCCAAAGGATTGATATTGATAGTTAATCAGAAACACATTTAAGGACTTTTCATTCCATTAAATGTTGAATTTCGAAAAATCCTTAAATTGACTAATATGTACTTTTATGTATGTCCTATTAATGTAATAATCGCTATGGCAGGCCGTCAGGTTCGAGCTCTATTGACGTTTCTTCAGAAATACATTTCACCCCTTTTCACCCCCTTAGAGGTCAAATTTTGAAAATTCCCTTCTTAGTGCTCGCCTTTGACCTGAGGGAAACTCACACAAAAAATTTCACAATTCTAGGTTCAGTGGTTTGGGCTGCAGTTTGATGTGTCAGTGTTGTTTTTTATATATAGATATTAAAATAATTGTTTATTGTTTGCAATTTGGAAACAATCAATTCCTATTAAGAGACACATTTTTGTCTGCTGTACAAATATAATTTCCTTGAGCTGGAGGCCCATTACTACATTTGATTAGCATTATTTTATTTTACTCTGATGGCTCACATAAGCCTGGCAATATGTAAATATGAACTTGAGAATTTCTTAATAATGAAATATATTATCATACTGTACTTTTAACAGTAATTCAAATTGAGCTTTGACCTAGCACCTTTAATTCTAATAAAAACAATTATTTTAGGTTATGAATGGCCTGTCTGAAGTCATAGTTGTCAATTTTGAAGCACTAAACCGTAAAAAAGTTATTGTGGTGATAAAACAGACAACACACATATTTACGTTCGAAAACTTTTGAATATTCACAACATTTTGAATATTTGCATGGTTTTGAGCAATCAAAATTTTCAAATTCATAACTTTGTTTTGCATACAAATTGAATATTTATTTGCACGAATATATGTACATGCGAATATTCACACAGCCCTATGAGTGCAATGCACAGTTTTGTGAGCAGGTACCAAAATAATGCAAGAGATGAGTTGTGGAGAGCCCTAAAACTGACTCTGCAATACATTAAAGGAACACTTAATCTATCTTGAATGTACCAACGTAAAAAAACACAGCCAACAATGCAAGGATACTGGGGAGGTAACCTGGCAGACAGAAAATCAACCTCAGCATTTGTGTTCAAAGTTCATGGATGTACAGTGGCTTGGGCATCGAAAAAGTAACCTACTGTGGCACTTTCATCAACCAAAGCACTTAAACCCAGTAGCTGCAGAGGCATGTCGGATCAGAGGAGTTCTCTGTGACGACCTTGTTTTTATATGAGAACAACCAGGCAGCTATAAAAGTGTCGAAAGAATCCTGAAAACCACAAAAGACTAAAACATATAGATATTCATCACCATTTCATTAGGGAGAAAATTCAAATAGGTATAATTAATATCAATTATGTCAGTATTTGTGATCAAGTTATTGATGGCCTTTCAAAACTATTGACCAAACCTGCATTTGAGAAATTTGTTGAAGATATTGGACTTGACGGTTGTGACCTAAATATTGAGCTGTGAATGGTGTTACTTAATGATTTTTAAACTATGATAATTGCAAATCTAAGTGAGTGGAATATTTTATTGAGGGGGGGGGGGATGTACTGCAATAAAACAAGAGTGTAGGAAACAAACGAACGTATGAGTAATGTCTGGAATATCTATAGTGCATACAGTATATACATTTCTACAGATTATTATTAACTTGGTACACATATATGTACAGATCGGTAAGCTTACGTGATTTTGGTGTTCACATTTTCAAAACTGCAATCATTTTTATATGTTTAACAAAATTTGACATACATATCTTCAGAGGCTATAGAATTGGCTAGCATCGCATAGGGTCTGCCCATGTAGCCACCCATATGGGAGGCAGACTTAGGTACTTATTCAAGTAATAACGTTTTCCAGCCTCCTGGGATCACACCAGGGGGTCACCCAGGGTGGAATAAAAGGGTGGAGGGGGGTTTAGGACAAAGGGTCGCGTGGCTTGTCCTGTGCCTGCAGGAGGGAAAGATTGGCTGGTCAGACAAGAAGGAAAAAATTTGCAACACTGGTGGCAGTTTTTAGACTCAAATATGCGGCTGTTTAGCGTGTCTGCGTTGTGCTTATGAAACATATCCTCATATCAAACATGACCTTTTTAATGTATTTTGTGTGCAGAATTATTACTAAATACGCAAGTGAACCTTCCAGCCTGCCCAAGCCGCCTAGCAGCATGCAGCGCTTTGGTCGGTAGATCACAGTAAAACTATTCAACGTACTTCAGTGATATATATTTAGAAATATCATTCAAAGAACATTACACTTGTGTGAATCATCCCTCCCCCCATATTTAAACCTTATTTTTGCAGCTGAAAATAATGAAAATGGGTGTTTTTACTATCTTCTTTAGGCATGATAACCTTGAAGAAGAATATTTAAACCAAAACTAAGCAAGTACTGCATCTTTAATTTTAATATTGCATAAAATTATATGGTTACAACTGAATACCTCGCACACGCGAGCTATAGACGAGAAGACAGCACACCAGTTCTGTGACTAGTGCTTAGAGGCGTGATGCGCATGCTCTGTCGCCCTAAGCGCTTCCGAATTCTAGGCCTCGGACGGGCAAAATAAGTTCACCAAGGTGAACACTTAAAAAATATAATGAAATTATATTTTTATCGGAATAAAGCACAGAACAACATACTTTCGCAACTATGTTTAATCCAGTAGTCAAACCAAAAAATACGACAAATATTACAATCATTTCCAGCGCACATTGTGTCTACAGCAAAAATACTATTTACGTCTGACTAGTTTTAAATTTACTCCGTGTAACAATAATGAATACAATACTGCTGCTACATCTACTACTAAAAACAATAATGGCATGTTTTCGGGAAATAGAAGTTACATTTGCAGGATAAAAATTGAAATCGTGACAAACACTAAATTATTTACATCAAATAAAAGACTTTTACATTAAGTTACAAATAATTAATTTATGTCAGCAGTTAAATAACTTTCACCATACTTAAAGTCAGCCATTACCAAAATTTAATGACGAGAAATTACCTGAATAAGCATAAACTGTCGAAAAATATATTTCGCCCAATAACAGAACAGCAATGAAACTAACTGCATTTAATATGAACATGACTATAAAAATGTAAATCTCTATGCACTGATAACAAATGTAGGCCTATGTCATTATTCAAAGTTTAAATTTTCTTCCGACTGTTTGTTTTCAAAACAAAAATATCAAAATGTCTCAATTACGTTATATTACTTGTAGCCTACATATTGAAACTCATCATCAAGACAATTTTACTTAAAGTCACAATAGCAGTACAGCAGTCAAACCATATATCATAAAAACCATAACTATAAAAACAAAAATATGTATGCACAAAAAATAAATGTACCCATAACTCATAACTTTTTCTTCCAACCATTTTTTTTTGTTTTGATCACTAAGTCGGCAATAACAAAATTTCTTGATGACGAGTAATTACATATGCATACTGACAGCGTCAAATGGTACGTCATGAAGAACCTGACTATAAAATCTAACATCTGTATGCAGAAACAAAATATTTACATCACAACTTATAATTTTTATTTTCCTTTCAGCTAAGTCAGTAATAGCAAAATTGTTTATTGAAGAGAAATGTGTGCAAACCAAAGTCAGTTATCAAAACAATTTTACTTACAACAGTACAGCAGTTAAACCAAATATCATAGAGAAAATTAGTATAAAAATTTAAATTTGTATGCACAAACAATAAAACATTACTTAAGAATTTTCTTAACAAAAACAAAAATCTTGATACGAAATTACACGTTCAAAATTAAAATTAACTATCAAGACAGTTTCACTTAGTCAACTTAACGGTACAACAAACCGTGCTTGAATCACGAAAAAAATTACTTTAAAAACTGAAATTTTTTTAGCACAAGTAACAATGGTCCTTCACTACTCGTAGTGTATTTTTCCTTCCGACCATTTGTTTTGATCACTTCAAGTAAGCAATAAAATTAATTCTTACGGACGAGAAAATAGATGTACAGTACGCTTCACTAATTTAGGACCATTGGCAAATATAACAATATTTGTACCCAGTTTTAAATTATTGGAGCTATCTGTGTTTTCAATACTGTACTCTGAAAAACACACAATTCTAAAGTTAGACCATTGAATTTGGATCATAACTTCCCGTTGTATTAATTTTCAAATGTTTACAAAATTCTCAATTTTTCTTATGTTTTTTAGACAAAAAAATATGCAGACACAATTTTAAACAGATATTTTCTCACTGAATTTTTCCTAGTTACATTTATGCAGATGTAAAAGGAAAAACATAAACATTTAAGGGCCACAAAATACCTGTAAACCTCTTTTTATTTTTTGTATGACAAATTAAGCATATTTAACTAAAACTTAAAATTATTTTTATTTTTGTACCAGTGGAGCTATCGAAGCTGGGTTTGCGGCACTACTGAAGATACTGCCTCTACTGTCGTGCCGCAAACCCGGTAGGGGGCGGGTATCAGAGATCAGGTTATCCTACTCTGAGTAGATTTCTAACTGGGTGCCTGCAGGCATCTACACGCCCTCAAGGATGATATGAAATGTAGCCCTGTAATGGGAAAGTGACGGAATAAAGCCAAAAAAAAGGGGGAGATCCTCGAGAAAACCCACTGGAAAATGGCAATGTCCGTCACGTTTTTAACATTCCTGTCGGGGAATGACCCTTTCGAGAACCGAACCCGGATGGTCTTGGTGGGAGCGAGTGGTCTGACCACAGCTAAACTGCGACATACAACTGTCGTCCAATCGTACAAGGCGCAGGGCGCTATACTGTTTTGGAGAATACATTAGCACAAAATATCTCGTAATCTTTTATCATTTATAACGATAATCTATCGTGTCCCAAACAAAATGCAACTCTTCTAGTTTGCATATTTTTAGTAAATTATTTATGATTAAAAAATAAAATATACCACGTTTTAAAACAAACTGAAACGTCTAAAATTATTTCTCCAAATACCATAAAGAATTATAACCCTATATATATTCCTATCCCCTTACAGATTATCCTGACAATTTTGCGAATTAGAATTGTTAATAATAATAAAAATACTTGTAATAAGCTTAGGTATTAAAACCGAAAAACGTGGAATGCACGTGGTATATAATAGTAACGGAGTTGCTGTTGTAGAGAAAACTCACACAACTCATATAACTTGGAACACAACAAAATTCTTAATGACTTTGGCACCTAGTTCTGCATAAGTTATGTATGTATTACATGCTCCCCCATGTTATTTGATTAAAATCTTGCAAGGATCTTCATATGCAAGTCTATTAAAAATTCACAGACAAAAAATTTCAGGACAATCTGCATGGGATTAGCTACCTGTAGGGGGCTAGAAGAATTATTTTTATACTTTTTAATCTCTTTAAGAAAACCTCATTATTAGAATTTTATATTTATGAATTTAGTTAATTAGCATTTACTGGGCACTATGACTGCATCTAATTGCCGTATCACATACCGGTAAATAATGCAACTGTAGAGGGACCACGCCTCTTTTTTGTTTGTAGAGGATGGTTTTGACTCTCATTTTTTATGTTATGTAGATCTCGTTTAGACTAAACATCATTTTAAAATAGTTATTATTTGAACGCCTTTTCAGATATATAAACTCGAGTTTCAGGGCCGTATCTCTCAAATACAAATTTTAATAAACTATACATAATCCAATTTTTACAAGATACCGCCTCCCGAAATGAGTGAGTTCCCGAACATCCTGGACATACACTTATGAAACTGACGAAAGAGAAAAATTAAAATGATGAAGTAAAATGTATTTAATTATAAATAGCATGTCAGCCAGTTTTAATTTAACTACCACGTATAGGAAGTAACTATTAGGTAAAAAATAAAGTTAAAAAAAGAAGCTATAAATACACAAATAAATATATTGGCAAATTTGGTTATATGTTAAGACAAAGGAATTTATATTTTGTAAACGGTATATTAGTTTTTAAAAAGAATACCATAGCTGGAGAAATGCTTTCAACAGAGGCAAATATAAGTCGAGTCATACTAACCACTCCGAACTGCAGCACAGTTGCCACAACGAAAACTAGGTACTATTATTTACTGAAAGCAACCAAGCATGGAAACATCTTGTCTGCACAAGGCATGTGTTTGTAAACAGCACTTGTGAACCCTCCCCCCTGGGGTGACCTAGAAGAGAGGGAGGCTTAGCGGGAATGGACCGAGCTTTCGCCTGCTAGTTTGCGGAGGATAAGAACAATATATTTCCATTATGAGTATCGTGACTATTGAAACTAATCGTTTAACATACAATAACAAGAATACTTGTTAATACTGAATATCCAATGCAGTATAATTAACATTATAACATTAATATTATTCTTTATTCTTTTTATCTATACATTTCAGATAAAAATTTATTCATGGGTGTAATTATCAACGTTTGTACAGTTGCATGCAAAACAGATAGTTAGAATTTTTATTTTTAAAGAAAAACTTTAAAACATAATATGTTTTACAAAAGATAGAAACAACATGTATAAATATAGTTTTAATATGGCGAAGTTTCAGATACCTGTATTAATAGTTTTTCATAAAAAAGAATTTGAAAATTAACATTGAAAATATAGGGCAGGGCTGTCCAACTACGATCAACTCGAGGGCCGCAAACGTGTCAGTCTATTGAAAGAAGGGCCGCACCTATCAAACCACTTAACTACATCCAAAAATGATGTGACAATAATCAGCGTTATTATTTCCCTATTATTTAATATCAAACATATGGTCAGAATCAACACTGTTATTAAAATCTATAGTATAAAAATCAAAAATATTTCAATTTTACTATTAGGCATGAGTAAAGATAATTTTTTAAGTCTACTAAATTGAATACATACCAAGAAACCTTAAAAGCTGCACGAAAGTGTTCAGTGTAATAACTGTGGACGGTCAGAAGAATTTACAAGAGCAGAAATGTCCACATCCATCTCAGTTGTTGCCAGGCGCAGCAAAGAAGAATCTTTGAGAGAGCTCCTGTATCGGTTCTTGATGAACTTCATGGTAGAGAAAACCCTTTCACACATGTATGTACTGCCAAACATTGATGTCATTTTCCGACCAAAATCACACATGTGGGGAAAGCGTTCATGTGAGATAAGTTTGAAGAAGTCTGATCCTTTTTCTGTTCTGGCCAGAAAAAACGTGTCAGCTTGCAGTTCGCACAACTCAAGTTGTAGGTTGGCTGGTTGGTCTTGTATCTCTGCCCCAAGCGGATTGTTAAATAGCAGAAACCTGTTCTTGAGTTTCCCAAAGTCTTCAAATCTTGTGTTGAACTCGACCAGACTGATCTGAATATTCACGGTGAACTCAAAAAAATCAAGTGACTCATCTTCATCTTTTAGTTGTCTGCAACAAGAAAAATATGTCAAATTGTTGTTCTTCAAAGCTGTGTTGTAAATGTCCAGCCTGCTGCGAAAACCATTTATGTGACCCACTAAATCTGATACAATTTGGTCTTTACCTCGGAGTTTCAAGTTGAGTTCATTCAGGTAACTTGTGATGTCTGTTAAAAATGCTAGTTGTCGAAGAAAGTCAGAATTTTGAATTTCATTTTCTAGGTCTGTAGTGTCCGATGAAACATACTGATTAAGAAATTCCGGAATCTCTTTCCTTAACCCAAAGAAACGCTCAAGACTTCTCCCTGCACTCAACCACCTTACTTGATTATACAGAAACAAGTCTTCATACTTGGATTCAATCTCTTCTAGAAACTGTTCAAAATGGCGATGCAAGAGAGCTCTGTTTCCACCGTGTATCATGTTTACCGCCTTTACTGTTTTCATCACTTCGTTTTGTTTAACTGGTTTTGCACATAATGCCTCCTGGTGAATAATGCAATGAAAAATGGGACAATCAACACCGCATTGTCTCAAAAGTCCTACCAGGCCAGAGTTCTTTCCAACCATTGCTTTTGCGCTGTCACAATCGATGAACACTTATCAAAGCCACGGAATTTATCAACAGACGTTTTTACTGCATCATAAATGTCCCTCCCTTTTGTTGTCCCATGAAGAGAACAAAGATCCAACAGTTCTTCTTTTGTAGTAAAATCCTCTCCAGTCACACGTACAAAAATGAGAAGCTGGCTCATGTCTGTCTGATCTGTGCTTTCATCAAGGCACAACGAAAAATAAGAGCTCATTTTTATCACATCAAACAAAGTCAACGCTACTTGTTCTCCCATGTCTGTGATCCTTCTTTGTACAGTTTGGTGTGAAAGAGGAACCGAATCAAATTTGTCTGCCACATTTGCATCCCCAAATATTTTTGCCATTTCCACTGCACACTTCTTAATAATATTACCATCTGAAAAATGTTTTTTAGATTTAGCAAGCTCAAGGGAAACTGCATACAATGCATGCAAAGCTAAAGTTTGGTTCTTTGCTACTTTACTAAACATACCTGTCTGCTGTTTAAGCTTTTTTCTTGAGACCTTAAATCAAAGCAACTCGAGACTGTCCTCCATATTTGGCATATTTATCTTCGTGAATGGTAGAGTAATGTTGTTTCACATTGTATTCTTGGGCACTGACACTACTTGCAAACAAACCAAACACTGCAGCTTTCCGTTATTGTTAGTGACAAAATAATTAATCTGCCACCTTTCCTGATACACCCTATTTTCGTTTTCAATTTTTCGTTTTTTCATAGTATTATTCATGTCAAACTTTTAAGAGTTAATTTCACAACAGTAAACCCCACTACGCCAAACACTGAAAAAGAACTGTAATATGTGTCCACATATTCAAAGTGAGGGGGGAGGGGAGAGTGGGTTGATGTTTGTTTGAAACAGATCGACTTGCGCTACAGCTCATATTAAAATGCAACATGCCATCTTTGAGTATAGGATGCCGCCGCCATGTTGTCTGGTTTGTAACTCAACACCATGTGCCAAAACTCGTATTGCCGTCTATCCGGTTGTATAGATTAGGCTCGTATTTCGCCGTCGACTCACGTATTTGATATTTTGACACACGGGCCGCACAAATGTTGTCCGCGGGCCGCCTGTTGGACTGCCCTGAGATAGGGTATAAGATTATGTGCCACAGGCCCTTAAGAAAGATATTCTTTTTTTAATTTTACTAAACTTAGTACACATACAGGCCTACTGCCTAGTAAGCTGACATTACTTTTGTGTATGGCCCTCATTCTGTCTTTCTAGTTTCGTAATGTTAGTCCTTTTCCTATTGTTGTCATAATATGACATGTCACAGGACACATTTTTCCAGAATTTCTTCGAACTGCATGCACGTGTATGCTAGCGTACTGAATTTTTTATTACAGAACTATCCCCTGATGCTACAGGTCATCATTTAAAGGTCTTAGAACATTCATTCGTAGAGGTGAGAGACATAAAGATGGAAAACGCACTGGTACACTATAATGTAACTTAAACTAAGGTTACCTCTACTACAGGTTAGAAAGATCAATGTCATGAGCGTACCTAGCAGGGGGGACCTGCCCCCCCCCCCCCCCAAATGTTGTGAATTTTTACTTTAAAAATTACTAAAATTTACACAAAATCATGCCTTTGTAACAGAGTACACAGTGGTTTCATCTCTTGTAGAAGGGTCCTTAACTAAATGAACTACTTATGCGGCAGCTATTTACATCTCACATTGTCTATAAATTTGCGGCACTCAGCCAAGCAATAATGCACTACTTTCCCCCTGACATAAACTATCGGGTTACTCAGGACCATGTTGGTGCATGATATTCTACTTATGTCACGTTATGCGGGAGTTAGTCATGTCTCCCAAAAGCAGCGTTATTATGGGCTTTTACTGCATTTTTATGTCAACTGTAAAGATGTTTCTATAGTCTGTCTCTTCTTGTAAGTGTTCCAGATGTTGACATTTCTCTTCTGAGAAACGTGCCTAACAGCTCCATTGTGTTGACTTTAATCCTTTGTAGCTTCTTGGAAAAACAAGGCCTCTGCAATCTTGTTTACAGACACTTTTCTCACGATGTAATTGTCAAAATCTGGATGTATTACCTGAGATAGACTATATCTTGATTTTGTAATTTATTCATCACATATTTTTTTTCAAGTTCACTGGTACAACACTACTTCTGACAGATTGTACCCCATATCATGACATTATTTTATAATTTGGTTTGTACTTTTCTCCAGTAAATGACATATTTAATAGCTGAAAAAAATTTATCTCACTGTAAATCATTTTATTTTTAAAGCTACATTTGATAACATAGTGCTAACAAAACTATAAACACAAACAGCATAACTTTATTATTTTAAAAAAATTATTTGTGTACATAAATTATATTACTTTTTCAAGTCTATTTTAAAAAAAAATTGAAGCGTTGCTGAGAATACTACTTGTGCTACCTAGTTTCTATTGTGAAGCAGAGAGATCTTTTAGTGCACTTCAATGGCTGAAGAGTTATCTTCGCAACACCATGACTCAAGAAAGACTCAATCATCATATAGCTGTGTGCAATGCTCACTAAGATATTTTAGAGAGTTTGGCTTTGAGTAAAATAGTTAATACATTTGGTCCAATAATTATATTTATTAGAACATTGCATATTACACTTAATACAGAGGCTTTAGCTTTTACAGCATTTTCCTTTACTAGGTTTTAGTACTTCTAAAATGTAAACAGCATAATGCGAAAACAAACAAAAATAAATCAGTGCTCCCAAGCTTATTTTTATCCGTAGAAAGTAGCTTCCTATATATTTATTTTGACATCATAGTTTTAGTCTTGATATACTCAGCTGCAAACAAAAAAAAGAGGGGGCAAATTAATGGATTACAACAACCCTTTGTAATATCAAAGAAATAGTAAAAAATTAATAACACAATATTATTATCAATATTTACATTAATTGTTGCTGACTATAGATAGTTTTCCATAATTTACTAAAATGTATTAAAAAACTATCAAAATTATAAAAAATATATAGTAAAAATATTAATGCTCCTACCAGCGGTATATTTAAAATTTATTACACAAAACTACATAAATAGCCTCTATTTTACAATTTAAAATCAAAACTTTCTCGGGTGCAGGAACATCCCCCGCCCCTTTTTTTTAAAAAGAGGTGATTAACATATCGGCCTCTGGATATACTTGAAACCCCCCAAAGGTTAACCGCTGTGCACACCTATGATCAATGTTATAAGTTTGGCAAAGGAAAAATTTCTGCCACTTGAGCACTAGCATCGGTTGTGCACACAACTGACCTATTAAGTTACAGAACTTTCCTGAATTTTTAAGTTACTTTAAGTTGAAAGTTTAAAACACAAAATCAGTTTCTTTTCACTTTAAGATTAAATTAAATGACTTGTATTATTTCAAAGTTCATTTAAATTTACTTCAGTTTCGTATTTATCTGGTACATTAGCGATTGAAGCAAAACTAGTGGCAGAAATTTTCCCTATGCCAAGCTCTCCCATAAGAAAACATATTTTCTTTGTAGCTTGTAGTAGAATCAACCTTACTTAAACTCACATAGCAACATCTTACATTGTCCCAACACTTCAATGATTACATCTTTAAACTGCTTTTGTATTTCATTAATGACAGTCTCCTATTATCTTCTGGTTTCAACCCACATGCAACCAAACTCTAGCAAGCCTATTGAGTGCAAACCCTTCTTTCTTCTGAAAATTCTAACTTTAAATTGCCTCTTACTGAATCTAATTTAGCCCTCATTTGCATCAAAAAATCTAACACTAGAAACATTTGTTGCGTGAGCTCATTCAAAATCTTAAATCGCATTCACATAAATTTATTCACTGTAACTATAATTTCAGCCATACGATGTAAATAAAACACTTCTCATTTTGCTACAGAAAAACTACGTCTTTCTCCTTTCAATACTTCCATATGCTTGCGCTTATTTTCACGCCATAATTTATTGCATGTTTCTCGACTAATAAGAAAACTAGTAGGCCCTAGTTTCCAAACATAAAATTCAAATGTACAACATATATTTTAAGCATGTACATTTTTCTAGTCATCTAGAAAAATACACCTAAGTATTTTTCCAGCTGACAGTAAAATGAGTCCTGTTCAAAATCCTGGTAACAGAAAAAAAAAACAAGACCTTAAATAAAAAATATTTGAGAGAAGCCTCAAATATTAACCTCTTAAGAAATATATGTGTGCTGTGTTTATTGAATATTTTAAAATGCAGCTGAATAGATGTCACTTCAAAATGTAACACCACCTTCTTACTATAGCTAACAGTCTACAAAATGAACTCCAGGAAAGATAAGATTTGTACTGTGAACTAGCTGCTTTCTTCCACAGAAACTTTAGCTGAGCCGAACACAAATCTCAAAGGAGACTTCACTAGCACTGTAGTAGCCTCATGGAGAATACATGCCAATAAAGTTTAAAAATGCAGCAAAGAAATTTTGTTCCGAAATAGAAGCAACACACAAAACTTTTGCCACTCATCTGAATGAGCTATAAAAACATATTTTCACAGTATAAAATATTCCAAGCTCTCATGAGCCTACAAACGACACTCAGAAAGAGTCAAAAGTAGCAAAGTTTTAAGAACATTAAACATAATTTAGCCAGCCGACTAAGCAACAAAATAGCTGAGGGCATGCCCACTGAATTCTATCTGCCACAACAAGCTCTGTCTGTGTTTAGTACTGCTCGGTACACGCACAAATATTTACTTATTGAAATGAAAAAAAAAAATTATCTCTGTTCCAGTTTTTATTCCAAGTATTTTACTCGTACTCAAAAAATAATGAATTATTCTTCCAGTCACAAGTAGCCTATATTGGCGAGGAAACAGGCCACATAGCCTGCTCGTGCCACCACTCTTGATCAAGGTGTGATGGCGATGGTATGTTCACCCGACCCTACGAAGGTATGTTGGGAAGGGTATTGAAGGGTATCGTTAGTGCAGTGAAGGGAAAGGTGTATATTACAATGGTACAATTAATGTTACAATATGCAGAACTCGAGTTGCACCAGCATATTGAATTGGAGGTGCTGGAGCTGGAGAAGAAACAACGGCAGACAGCAAGATGAGCCAAGGATGAAAATGGATAAGGCAAGGTCAGGCTTGTGCTGACAAAGGAAACTTTCGGCCATCTGTGATATTGAAGAAATTGGGGCGGAACTCATCGAAGGAAAGGAGAATAGTGGAATGGCTTGTCAGTATATACAGAGTGGTCAAAGATTGGGGTTGGTTAAGCTACCTATTAACTAGCAGAGTATAGAGGAAGAGAGAATAATAGGTGACAAGCAGAACAGCAGAGTACACAATCTATGCTTAGGAGATTGGTGAAGGAGTAGAATTTACTTTTGGAAGAATTGATGACAGTGAGAGGGTTGAAAAGTTTAGGAGGAGATTAGTACTTGATTATAGAGGACGTTACAGTTTCCTACTGGGCAGTTGTCCATAGCAAGAATCAGTTAACTTATAATAAGTTAATAATAATAATAACAGCCTCTTGCAGTAGGGCTTTGGCCTGGTGGCAAGCTCACATGCCTCACTCTCCCTCCAGACCTCTCTTGAACAAACCAACCCTGTCAACCCTCACCAGCTCCTCTCTAAGCACATTCCACTCTCTCACCGACCTCACCATCATTGATTGCCTTGTCTACCCCTCTCCGTCCTCCTCCACACCCTCCGGATCTTAAGACTGTTGTTCCCTCTCCCTCCGTAACTGCCCTTGATGAAATGGGAACCTAACATTCCCCATCCTCCCTCTTCCTTCACTACTCTGAACAACCTAACAAGCCTCTCCACCCTTCGCTTGTCCTTCAAAGTACTCCAACCCATTTCCTTCATCATCACTGATGGTCTGTAATTACCTTCACCCTCTCCCTCCTGCCCTTCACCCATCTAGCCACTCTTCTGTGGACCTTCTCCAGTTCCTGCACCTCCCCTTCCATGTAGAGATCCCACTCTGCCGCTGCATATCCCAGCATTGGGCGTACCATTGAGGCGTATGCCTTCTCCTTCACCCCACCACTGACTCCCTTCAGAACTCTTCCCAGCATTCACAGGGCCCTTCTTACCTTAGAAACCACTCTCTTCACCTGTCCCCTTCACCCAAGGTCCTCCTGCAACATCACCCCAAAGTACTTGTATTCTGCTGCTTCCCCTATCTCCTGCTCTCCCCATCTGTATGTCTGCCTGCCCTTTACCCTCTTTTTAGTGAATCTCACTATCTTTGTTTTCTTGACATTAATCTTCATTTTATTGGTCTCCGTCCATTCCAGTATCCGATTAATGTCTGCCTGCAAGTTGTTTTTCTCACCTACTTCCGAATACAGCCCCTGATGTTACAGCTTCTTCTTTTGACAAGGAGTCCCCCCACTTTCACTCTCTGGCTCCGTCACTTGAGGAACTTACCAATCCAGTCAGCCACCCACCTGTCATCTAGCAGCTCCTTTACTTTAGCCGAGTCAATAAAGGTTTTGTGTCAGGAATAATTAGGGTAAAGCTGAATTTTTCACAGATGTTAGACCAATACTAGAGGAGCATTTCCTGAAAAGCCCCCACTCGTCCCCATGGAGCTTCCCCCCCTGCCCCCCTCAAAGTTGAGAAATGCAGACCTTCAGAGAAGTGCTTATATCTCCGTAAGTAATACTTAGATTAAGTTGTTCTTTTTTTTGTTTGAACTATTGTTTAACAGAGCACAATAAAGGTCCCGTGGGTTTTGCAATAAAGTTAATACTTTTGTTGTTATTTTTGGGAATGTACAGAAAAATGTATTTTTTGACAATGCAATAATTGGTTTTGGTTTTATAACTTTTTAAAAATCACATTAATAATAAAAAGGTTTGTATATAAAATGTAGTGCTTGATTTACTGAATTCAACTATATATAGGTTAATTAGATTTAATATTTGCGCACGAGAACTCTTTGATAAAAGCGAAGTCTGGTATTAAGCTGCATGCCGCGCCGGTCTGTGGACGACGAATGGTGCACTGAGTAGACCTACCATCATTGTTATATTTTGTTGCTGCTCTTCAATAAGATTAAAGACTGGAAATGTGTGGAAATAAAATTATATGTATATATGATTTTTATTTATAAATAGAAAACTATACATAAATATTTTAATTTTATTAAACTACTGAAAATGTTAAGAGGCATTGTTAATTTATGCCAGTTTTGGTTCGGGGGTTTAACCCTAGCCCTAATAATTAGGGCACTCCATTATCCACCACCTATGGACCTGCCGTGTCCCGGACTGGCTAAACCGGCAGCTGTTAAAAACTGCCTCACTAGTTTTAAAACAGCATCACGGACCACCCTCCCACCACTAATTATTTTTCATCTGAACCTATAAACACATTGACATTTTCATATTTACACATTAACCAATGACAGTCATTTTACATATTTTGTTGGTATTTGCTCATATTATATATATATATATATATACATACACACACACGCACGCATGCACACACACACACGTTTACTCTGTTGATGGGGAATCCACATATCCATTGAAATAATATGGAGAATTTAAACATGACAGTCCACTGCAGTGCTCACACATCCCAGAGCAGTTCAAGTTGGCTTTCCTACATCCGCAGTAGTTACCAAATCCTTGCAAATGGCTTGGCTGTAGTTACTGGCCTCAAGAGTTTTTCTTGAGATTCTATTTCCTTAGATGATTTCAACTTTCCATCCCCACTCTGCCACAAGAAGATCGTTTCCTAACCGTTGAACTTGGAGAAACACACTGCGCAAATGTTCATGGCATGCTTCAGAGGTGAGGTTGGTGGTAGCTTAGATAGATCAAAATTCGATCTTAGCATAGTCTTTTTTGTTATAGCTAAAAATCTGAGATATCGGGCTTAATTCAAACTTGTGTATTTGCCAAGGTTGTACAACTCCTGGACAAATAATTGTATAAATGAGTCATCGCTAACTGTAGGAGAGCCTGCATTTATCAAAGAATTAATGTATATTGATACTTCATTGCCTGATTCGCACACACACCTATTGATGTAAGGAGATCAATTAGGTGTTTCGACCCGTACAACCTATGCAATGCTAATCCAATGCCAACTTGAACACGGGACAAAAAATATCTTGGTCTATTTGCTGATACTAAAGCGTGATTTATCGCGGTATATTTTCTTTCTACTTTCTTCACATCCGTACTGTTTTCTTCCTGGTTCCTCGAGAAGTGAAAGATTTCAAACTCTCTGGAATTAAACTGATTCCTCCAGATCTGATTTCTTCAGCTCTTGGGCAATTGTGTGAATCGTACATCATTATTGTACATATTTTCTAATAATATCAGCAGCAGCTAATACAATTCTCATACGTTCTGTAGCAGGATCTGTCTCTCTATCTTTGTACCACTGATCAATCAATTTATCAGCAGTATCCGACAAAAATACCACGTTTTTTCTACCAGACACATTAGAAAGTAAAAAAACGATCTTTAAAATGTTCTTTGAGGAGATTCTTCAGATGATTATCTGTGTAAGTTTCCTGTAGGCCAGATAAATCTTTCATAATATTTTGTAGTTCCTTTATCGTGTACTGGCATTCATCATCGTTCTCTATGTATTCACATAAACTTGAGAATGATTCGTTTAGTTTGGATTTTGATCTTCCTACTAAACATTTTTCTGACTTGCTAATTTTAAAAAATTGCAGTAACAATATTTGTGGTACTGAGCTTCAGGTGCTACAAGGTCACTTACACTAAACAGTCTGGTTTTAACTCTCTATCTCCCACTCATCATCTCGTCCGTGACATTTTTTCAACACATTTTCCCTTATTTCTATTCTGGTAACCAAATGAACTGGTTTTCTACGATCAGACGGTGCTTTAATGTCTACAAAGGCTGGTTTACTACAAATGAAACAGTGACTTTTTAAATCGAATTTTCCTTCTGAACTGCGTAAGACAGACAAAGGTGTTGAAGGAAGAGAGGTCTCAGATGTTTCAGATGCTCTAAGAGCAGCCTTAATACTTGAAGGACGGGTATAATTTTGTCTACACAACTTATGAACTGTAATACTTTTTTTACCTTCCAACTTCTCATGAAGTCCATCATTTAACTGTAACCTAGCTGAAACAATAGTTTTCAGTCCCTTTTCAACCAATGTAGTGTCCCTTTCTAGACTTTCGCTACAAATAATAAACAATAAATTAAAGTAATCCATTGCTATACATATGTGTAATTGCTAGTGTCGCAAGTTGTATTTTTACTTTCTAATGGCTCTAATAAAACAAAAAAAAAAATACAATTACAAATGTCACGACCTGATGATTGTGCTGTGCTACGTCCTAGTGTATATTCTCAGGCACATTTTAAAGTTCGTTTGTTGAGAAATTCACCTATAATATACAGGTTCACAATAAAACCAACTTAATTTTTGTTCTGGGTTCCAACACAAGTGTCGAGCTAGAAGGCACAGACAGACCCGCTAACAGAGCCACTTCTCTCGCCCGCCACTTCCTCTAAACTGTCCTCTGTGTTTATAGTTCCAAGATTACCGTCCACCGGACCATCTAAGATAAGGGTGAAGGAGAAGGTGTGTAGCTAGTCTATTCATAGACCGTGGCTGCTAGAGTGGCAGTGGCCTCCGGGGCGGCACTGGCATTCGTATTTATTCATGACACATTTGTATATCGTTACTATTACCCTGATTAAAAATAATAAATTTAAGTAAGTGCCCAGCTTTTAAATTTCAAAATTTAACACGATGTCCGTACGTTGTACATAACATGCGATAGCTGCTTATACCTTACGTTCATTTAATAATGCAGCATTCATAATGATGATGTTAAGTTCATGTCGCAGTAGTCGTCTTAGTTCGCGGAGAATAATTTAAATATGAATGTTTCACAGTATGCCTGGCAGCACGTTTTTATTAAGCGATGAAACATACTTTAGTAGTTTTGGTAACTGTGTGTTCAATGATGTATTCATTAATTTAAAACAATACAGGAGGTGACACATTGTCAAGCATACCGCATAGCGCCAGGTCCGCAACCTTGTTTAGACCGTTTTCGCCTGTAACTTTTAAACAAATCTAATATTGTTACATACGTTTGAGTCCAGAAAAAGCTAAGCTATAACTCTACAGCAAACTATTTTTTAATTAATATTATAATAAAATACCTATGAAGCAAAAAGAAAAAATGGAAAAGTGAAAAGGTATATTTTTTGGTACATTTCATAAAATAACAACAAAAGTATTAACTATATTGCAAAAACCCACGGGACCTTTATTGTGCTCTGTTAAACAATAGTTCGAACAAAAAAAAGATCAACTTAATCTAAGCATTACTTACGGAGATATAAGCACTTCTCTGACGGTCTGCATTTCTCAACTTTGAGGGGGTAGGGGGAGAAGCTCCATGGGGAGGAGCGGGGACTTTTCAGGAAATGCTCCTCTAGTATTGGTCTAACATCTGAGAAAAAATCAGCTTTACCCTAATTATTCCCGACATTCAAAGTTTTTTTGCCTTTATTGACTGGGCTACTTTCCTCATTAAAATTCCATGTGACACCTTGTCAAAAGCTTCTCAAAATCTATGAAGCAGACATCCACCTGCTCACCGTCATCTACAGATTGTACTATATCCTCCAATAGCCCAGCCAGCTGCATCTCACATGAGTAGCCTCTTCTGAGCCCATGCTGATATTCCTGTATCCAGTTCTTCTTGTCCATTACATCTACCACAAATTTAACTACCAGCCTTTCCATTATCTTACCCGTGCTCGAGGTGAGACTCACCGGTCTGTAACTACCAGGCCTTGCCCTATCCTCCCCTTGCTTGTATACTGGCACCACTAGACCTTCCTTCCATCCCTTTGGT
Organism: Medauroidea extradentata; assembly: GCA_003012365.1. Classification (NCBI taxonomy): domain Eukaryota; kingdom Metazoa; phylum Arthropoda; class Insecta; order Phasmatodea; family Phasmatidae; genus Medauroidea; species Medauroidea extradentata. Next base: position 1,242 of record PNEQ01067573.1, on the reverse strand, counting down.
AACTTGCCCTCCTCCATCGATCTGCCAGACAACACTTCTAAATACTTTGCTATCACCCTCCCACCAAACTTAGCCCCATTCCCTATGTCATCTGGCCCCGCTGCTTTGTTAGGATGCAAGCCTTTAATTACCTGTATCCTTAAATTACCACTAGGCATTTTGACTCTATCTGCTTCCTCACCCCATTCGTCCGTGCCCTCAAACACCGACAAATATTGAGCCTGCAATAATTCTGCTTTTTCTTTGTCAGTGGTTGCAGCCAAGCCATCATTCCCTGTAAATATTGAGATTCTTTTTTTTCCACCTTTCACCCTTTTCAGATAACCGAAGAGCTTCTGCCATCCTTTGCTTTTTCCCTCAACACAGACACAATAAGCTGGCTTTCCTCTCCTCTCGTCCAGCAGCTAGGGAGGGGGGTTACAAGAGTGAGGGTTGGGGGGGAGAAGGCCCAGACACTTGCACCTGCTGTTACCACATAGACAGATTATATACATTTCTGTTTTTCCTAAATGCACTTGTATACATAAACAATATCGGCATCCTGACATGACAAAAATGAATCGCTGCAAGACATATTTTTTATTATAATGTCTGTAATTTACAATTCCTTATAATTGATGGCAATTACTCTTATTAATTGGGGTGATGACCACATGGCACATCAGAATTTTTTTTATATCAGCACATAGATTTTCCCATTACAAATATAATTTATCATAAAAAATATAACCATTTTTTGAAAGAAGTATATTCAAATTTTTAGTGAAATAACACCATTTTGCACCTACAATTAAAATTTTTCCGCGGGAGGACCCCCGGATCCCCCCCGCTTTTGGTTCGTGGGATGTGTATACATACAATGCAGGAGAGGTGCAGGAGTTGGAGAAGGTTCAGAGGAGGGCAGCAAGATGGGTGAAGGGCAGGTGGAGAAGGCAAGGGCAGGAAGGTGAGGATGAGGGGAAACTACAGGCAATCAGTGATGATGAAGGAAATGGGTTGGAGTACTTTGAGACACAGGCGAAGAGTGGAGAGGCTTGTTAGGTTGTTCAAGGTGGTGAGAGGTGTGGGGGGATGGGGAGGGTTGGGTACTCATTTTATCAGAAGTGATTACAGAGGGAGAGGGAACAACAGTGAGAAGCTCCAGAGAGTTTGGAGGAGGACGGAGAGAGGTAGGCAGTCGATGATGGTCAGGTCGGTGAGGGAGTGGAATGTGCTAAGGGAGGAGCTGGTGAGGGTTGAGAG
>PNEQ01067570.1:20083-38932 GCA_003012365.1 Medauroidea extradentata | reverse complement strand
TATATATATATATATATATATATATATATATATATATATATATATATATATATATATATATATATGAATAGAACTACATTTCCTTAGATACAAAATGTATCTACTTGATACTAAACTACGAAACTCTGTATAGGATCCAACAATGAAAGATGAAGGGTTTTTATTTTAAATTGTATTTAAACACTACCAGTCCGCTCGCGGCATTGCCCGTATGCATTACTCGTAACAGCGGATATTTAATTCAATTGAAGGACTTCTTTGTACGCCAGGTTAGTAGCTCGGCCATCAAGTGTTTGGGCAACCAAGCTGCAGGTTGAGCTTACTCTGCAGTGCCACGTGAGAAACTGTCCTTAGTCTATCCCTGCCAACCTTAACAACTGGCCAACGCCTTATTTAGTCATAACAAAACATACCTTAAATATGAGAGAGTATTCGGATGGCGTAAGTAGTTCTTGTGGTATGATGACTCATTTACCTTGAGCGTAACCGCGCATTGATGACTGTGTCTTCAATACGTAACATCGGAAGTTAATTAAAAATAAATAAAAAATACTCAGTCACTTGAGTTTGAACAACCATATATAACGGTATAATTGCAGAATGTTAACTTCTGTATACTTTACTTCTCTGTGGCCGTAGGCCTACTTGCTTCTTCGGGTCGTCTGCTTTGAAAGATTTACTAAGACTCCGACATACCTCTCTGGTGATTAATTTTTTATAACAGTATAAGAACTGCTATAATTATTTTTCGTATCTACGTATGAATCACTCTGAACCAAATAACATATCACTGTCTCAACTACTTGGAAATATATCGTGAGGTAACTTAAAACAAAATATACCTACGCCTTTCCATCGAATCTCCCAAAATCTTACCACAGCGTGTCAAACATTTTCTGTATTTAGAGAAATAAGAGCTTGAAACTACAAAATCCACAAATATTAAAAACGGTAATTTATATAATTTTTAATATCAAGGCCTTCATGATAACCGAATATAAAAAATACTCGCGTTTTCGTTTGAAAATAATTTTAACATTCGTAAAACTCTAGTGCAGAGATTTTCGGAAAGTCGCGAGTATTAATAGAGGCTTAGCTATTTTCATATTAACAATTATAAAAATGACAGTTTTCCGTTTTTATAGATTTTGTGGTTTCAAGCTCTTATTTTTCTAAAAATATTTATTAAGTTTTTAATAGAAAGTAAAGCATACTACCGCACAGTGCTATATAAATAAACGTCCGCTGATAAAATTTTTAATCGGCAAAAACATCTCATCTAATTTTGATGAGTAGTTCAGATTTTATTGACGACTGAGCATTCCAGTCGCCTGCTCGACATCGTAACTTTCCATTCCTCTAAACGGACACCACCTATAGTAAAGTTTTTCCAAGGAGGACGTGGTGCGGGAGAAAGCCGACAAGATGGCGCGCGCGTTGGACCGCGATTCTGCGTCGCAATATGTGCTCGCAGCGCCGGGCGAGACGATGCTCCTTCAACCCTCCTCCCCTCTTTCCCCTCCCTCCTCCAGCAGCGGGCGTGTCGCAGGGGCGTCTTTGATGTCGGGCCGCGGATCGAAGGCGCACCCCCAGTGGCAACGGCGCGACGTGAGGCGAATAGGGAAGGCCTGAGGAGGCACCTAGTGAGTTTATAGAAATAGGCGGTGGAGGGGGGACCAAGACGCGTAGGGCGTCGGCCTTTTATTGTGCTGGCAAGTTTGTTCTTCGCGCCCACTTCCGCCTCGCAAGATTCTTCACTTCGACTAAGGTTAATTCCAGGGGCGTCATTTGGGGCTACAAGGGGGGGGGGCAAATGCCCCCCCCCCCACTGGATTTGGAATTTTTGTGTATAAATATATTATTTGTATTTTTAAATGTAAATAATGCTAACTTAAGGACATAAAACTGAAGTTTTATTATTAACGTATCTAATTTATACATGATTAATTAATAAAAAAGATGCAACAAGGTCACTGTCGTCAGAAAACCAAATCTTGCCCCCCCCCCCCTCCTGGAAAAACCTGAAATGACGCCCCTGGTTAATTCTACTACAGGTTAGAAAGAAAATACGTTTTCTTATGGGAGAGCTTGGCACATGGAAAATTTCTGCCACTAGTTTCGCTTCAATCGCTAAGAGACCAGAAAAATACGAAACCGTAGTAAAATTAAATATAAATAAACTTTGAAATTATATTTGCAATTTAATTTAATTTTAAAGTGAAACGAAACCGATTTGGATTTTTAAATTATCAATTTAATATATCTAAAAATTTAGGAAAGCTCTGTGATTGGTCAGTTTGGTGCATTAGCGATACCAGCGCTCAAGTGGCAGAAATTTTCCCTATGCCAAACTTATAACATTGATCTTTCTAACCTGTAGTAGAATTAACCTTACTTCGACCAATTTTATTTTTGTTTTCATGAGTCGCTGATTGTTAGAGCTAGTGATTTTTGGTCAAAATAATTTTGCAACAACTTGTTTCAATGCCTTACGTGCGCACCTGCAACTCTGGTTCGTGGTTATTGGCAGAATATAATAGGGCAGAGGCGTGGCTTATTTGACTGCACCAACCAGAACAATGTTACCTCAACACCACACGTCCGTGATTTGCTGGTAGGATGCCGAGACGCCGAAAGTTAAAAAAAAATCCAATCATTGACTACGAAGCAAACAGATGTGCACATAAGACATTGAAACTAATTGTTGCAGAATTCTTTTCACTAAAAATCATTGGCTCTAGCAACTATTCTTTTTTTAGATTATAGTTAGTTTTCTGTAAACTAAGCACTCATTAACACTTATAAGCATGGGCTTCACCAGGAATTATTTCATGGTGGGGGGGGCAAAGATTTAGAAATTTAAGTTTAGCTATCTTAAAACTAATCTATTATAAGCAAAAAAAATACTTTTTGCAGCGTCTGACGAGACAGACCATTGTTTTGCAGCATTTTACGCAAATTAAGACCTTTTCACAGTGCTTATAATGACCATGAAATGTTTTATCGGACCCGTAGCCATAAAGATTCATAGTGGTGAAACGTTTACACTGTGTTTTAGTTGCAAAATAAGGTTAATTCTAGGTTAGACAGATCGATGTAAATAGTTTGGTACAGTGAAAATTTCTGCCACTTGAGCGCTAGTTTATGTAAGATGTGTAAACTGACCAATCACAGAGCATTCCTGAATTTTAAGTTACATTAACGCGAAATTGGTTTCTTTTCAATTAAAAATTATGTTAAAAGATGACTCCTGTCATTTCCAAGTCTATTTAAATTAAATTTTACTACGGTTTTGTATCTTTCTGGTCCCTCAGCGATAGCAGCGAAACTAGTGGCAGAAATTCTCCCTGTGCCAAACTCTTCCATAAGAAAACACATTTTCTTTCTAACCTGTATAGAATGAACCTCGGTTTTCATATTGTACATAGTAGACATGGATGCAAAATGGCCGCCAGAAAGATTTAAGACCATTCTCTCTAGTTTCTTCATTTTTTTTACGATATTAAATTTTTCACGCCTACACGAGAGCAGATATAAAAAATATGTGTGGCAGTTTTGTTTAAAATCGTCTTCTCCATGTTGGCTGAATTTTTCAAGGTAGTGAATGTCATGATTTTAGTTAATTACGTAATGAACGAAATTATGGTTAATTTACTTTTTAGTCGAAACCATATAATTTCTTGCTTTAAAAAATTAGCTGTAACGGCAAAAACAGTTCTAAACAAAACTGCCAATATCGGCTCTCGTTTAAGCTTAAAAACATAACTATCGCGAAACAGTAGAAACTGAAAATCGTGGTCTTAAGAGTGCGTGGTCGATAAATAAACATAAATAAACGCTGAAAACATCAATTGATTTCTACTCTTTATTCGAAGCCAATATGGATAAAATACTCAATGACAATCCTAGATATTGGTATTTGCCTACTTTATGAGTAAATATGTAACCAGAATTACTAATTTGTTACGCGTGATCTCTTGCGCCGCATTTAAATGCACGAGGTTTCGGCGTCAGAGATTGTGCCTCAGAAGTTCGTAACACTGGAAACAATTTTGTTTAAAACGTTGGGTAAAACCATTTTCTTGGTTTGTTATTTTTTAATTTTCGCAAATTGGCTTCAAGAAACCTATAGTTACAGATAAATGCTTTTAGCGTTGAATTATGTACCACGCCCTCTTAAGCAGATATTGCTTTATCGTAAATACCATACACTAGCAGTTTTCGTGCTCCTATAGGAAGCTGAGTGAATAAATTTTTGTCATCGAAGCTAGGTCTTTAGCGCTGGTGAGGGGTTACATTATATGAGCGTTGGAATGAACGGGCGGGGAAAACGGAATATCCCCGAGAAAACTCGTCGACTAGCGGCAACATTCGGCACGATTCCCACATACGAAAATCCGAGTCGCCCTCGCAAGAAATTGAATCTGAATCTTTTTGGTGGAGAAGAATGCCGTAGCCACAGTGCCGGTGCGAACCGCAGCCTCTCCTAAAGGAACACTGTCGACAGTCAGTTGTTTTTGTTTTCTAGAACAACACAATAATAATTTTAATAACTTTATATTTGGAACTATATGTAAATGAATCCGAAGATCTAATAATATTTTAAGCTGACAGTAAAATCAACACTGGGAGCTTTTAATATCTGAAAATTATAAATATAAAAAATACGGTAAAAAAAAAGTACATATTTTGATTATGTGTTTGTAATACCTCACTGTTTTCAAATGTGCGTGAACACAGTTACGATTACAAACCATTAATTTCTAGGATACTTACCGAAGGTAAAAGTTGGCTTTTGAGGTCACCTTCTTGTCTGTGTGTCTGTGGGTGTTCCTAAAAACTTTTGGACCCGTGGACTGAATTTCATCAAACTTGGTACACATGTAGTACTTAGTAACCTGACTTGATTTTTGTTTATTTCGTTTATGCCGTAATCATATTTTCAAAATTGTGGCCGTTTTAAATGTTTTCCACTCAAACCATATATCTAAGGAAACGTCTTTTAGAATTTCATCAAATTCTGTTTTCATAAATAACATAGTATGGTGTCTTGCTTTTTATGTATTTAATTCACGCTGTACATATAGTTTCTAAATGGCGGCAATTTGTATATTTTTAGTAGAATATGTCATGTGTGAGGAAATATTTTTTTCGAGTTTCATCGAACTTGGTACATATATAATTCATACTAAGCTGACTTGACTTTTATATATTTCGTTCATCCTATGTTCACATTTCCAAAATGGCGGCCATTATTCTATTTTTAGCATAATATGATATATTTGAGGAAATATTTTCCGAATTTCATTTAAATCGGTACACATATACAGCATACTAAGGTGACTTGACTTTTGTGTGTTTTTATAATTGTGGTTATGTTTGTATTTAAGCACAGTTTGACGTATCTAAAGAAATATTTCTCAGAATTTAATCAAATTTGATACGCTTGTGCTACAAACAAATATGACTTGACTTTTGTGCATTTCGTTCATCCTGTGTTCATATTTTCAAAATGGCGGCAATTTTTACATTTTCCTTATAGTATGACATCTGAGGGAACATTTTATCGGTGTTTACTATACACATATAGTACTTAGTAAGTGGACTTGACTTTTGTACATTTCGTTTATCTTATGGCTATATTTTAAAAAATGCGACAATTTATATATTTTTAGATCAATACCTCATACCTGAGGAAATATTTTTCCGGATTACTTCAAACTCGGCACTGGTACACGTAGGCTATACAACATTCTAAGCTGACTTGACGTTTATGTATTTGGTCCAACATATGTTCTACAACTATTTTTTTTATTTTATGCATAATATGACTCATATAAGAAAAAATTTCTCTGAAGTTCATGAAACTCGGAACACATGAACTACTTACTAAGATGACTTTACTTTTGTGCGCATTTCGTTCATACTATGTTCACATTTTTAAAAATGTGGTAATGTTTGTATTTTTAGCATAGGCCTAATGTGACATATCTAATGAGATATATTTCCAAATTTTATTAAACGTGGTACACATATACTCATTAGTAATCTGCCTCAACGTTAATGTATTTTGTTTATTATATATATATAGGTATATATTAAGAATTTCATTAAAACTAATACTGAGATAGTAGTTGTTAAATTGACATTACTTAGTTGTATTGTTTTCGTTCATACTGTTTTCGTATTTTCTATATGGATGCTGTTTTAATATAGCTTGATCTCAAAAGTAACCATTTTTCAGAATTTATACTCAAATATCACTTCGCTTTTATGTTGTTCTGTTCATGCCCTGTTCGTATTTTCTAAATGTCGGCTATTTGTACATTTTATAACACGGGACAATAAAGGAACAATTTTTCAAAATTTCATCAAACTCAGTACTCATACAGTACTTAGTAAGTTAACTTGACGTTGATGTCATTTTCTTACTACCGAAATGGTGACAATTTAAACAATGCCATGACATATCTAAATGACTTTTTTTTTTTAAAGATTTTCATTAGAGTGGAAGCACATATAGTTCTTAGTAAAATGACGTGACTTTTATGTGTTTTGTTCATGCTGCGTTAGTAAAAAAATCCATCAAACTCTGTACGCACATGTTCGGAAAAAATAAGATTTTGTGGCAGATACAAAATATTTTATAGTTATTTATCCTGCAAAATTTATTTTGTGGTCACCACAAAAACATTTTGTTGACACCACTAAAATATTGTGTCCACCACAAAATTATTTTGTGGTTACTACAAATTAATTTTGCAGGGAATACTTCCTGCAAAATGTTTCTTTCAGTGTGGTACCTAATACGCAGCGACTTCAGTATTATGAAGGTACTTTGTTCACACTGTATTCAGTTATTAAAAATTTTTACATTTTGAATTTTTTTATTGATGACGTGTATTATTTGAGGAGTATTTCCCAAAGATTCTTCTTCATACTCGATACACAGTTTGTATTAAGAAAGGTAACGTAAATTTAAAGTTGTTGGTTCATGCTGTGTTTACAAATACGTATCCCACAATTTAGAATATTTTATTTCTTGAATACATAATTTTAATACATGCGTGTTAAGAAATACAGAACTGATGGTCAGAAAATTTAATATTTTCTCCCTTTACTATTCAACTATTATTTAACTAACATTTATTGCTGCGGGTCTACCACGTTAGAAGATGGCATGAAAATAATAAAATTTGTTATAATTTAATATTTTCTGACGTATGCAAACGGTTTTATCCTTCAGGATTAATTTGAACCCGCGTCGAAGAATGTAGGCTTATTATTTATGCTGGTAACGTCTTGTTTTATTAACCATTACATTCTTGTGTGGTTAGAAGGAGATAGAAGTCTAACATGGGGGTCATTTATTTGTAAATTTCTATTTACAATAAACAGGCTCCGGGATTAAAATTAATCCCCCCCCCCCCATAAAAGTCAAGCAAAAATATGAAAAAAAAAAATCGCTGCTGTGTACTATTTATCTTAATGATTGTGGGTGCATGAAATACATAAAATTGCAGAAGGGCGTAATTTATCAAAAAATATTTTTATTTAAAGTAAAAAAAAACAATTCTTCTTGCGAATGGGCAATTGCTTTAGTCTGCCAAGTTATGACACGGGGCCTGACAATAATGTATATTTTGTTGTACAATTCAAATCCCTATAGCTTGTACTTTTTTTATTATTTTATTTTTTACAATTGTAGCTTACTTCGGTGTGTAGCATTGTTTCGTTCTAAACTGTTGAAATGGATGACCAGCAAGAAGAATTGTGCGATCCAATCTAAGAGCTCCTTTTTCTGTTATTGTGCGGAATCATTTAAAGTGAAAAATAACTGAAAATATAAATTATATGAACGTTTAGAGGTTAAAATTTCATAAGTGAAAATTTCCTAACTTTGTTTTTTGTGTGTCGTGACGTCTTTCGTGATCGATCTGGAAAGAAATGCCCAGAAATTAGGAATATGATAAGTTGAAATGGCACTTTGGACTTCAGAACCACGTCGGCCGTAGTTGCTAACTGACGTAAGAATTTGAAAGAAAAAAGAACACAGTGACTATGTACGAGGCACATCCTGCGGCACAGAAACGGGTTTATTTCGCGCTTTGGATGAGTAAGCGTAGGCCTATACCTATGTCATGTATAAATTTGATTAATTTAGATGCAACTATAATCTTTTAAAATTTTGGGCGTTTCGGGGAATATGTTCGTTTCAGATAGTTAATTTTGAAACCGAACAGTTTCTCTACGGTATCTCTCACCACGCCTGTGACCATAATAATAATAATAATAACAGTAATAATAGTAATAATAGTAATAATAGTAATAATAATAAAATTAAGCTCTAAATGCAATTTCTTGTTAACCTTGTAGGATTAATAGCAGCGAAAATCTAACCTCTCCAACTAAATACATTTGCTTAGTAGAGCTTTATGTCATGACAGGATTTGGTTTCTAATGCTGAAGCTTAGGCCCTTTAAACTGGTTACAGATAAATAAAAATTAAACCAAAATATCGAGGATCGTGAAGGTTTAGTATTTACACAGGCCGACAAACGAAGTGTAGAGTTGCCATTCAGCATATATATACATATATATATATATTTTTTTTTTAGTTATTTTATCCATTTAATATTTGTCTGTTATGTCTATTCCTTGAACGCGAGAACAACTTGAACTAGCCTATTCGCAAAGTTACAGTTTTATTGTATTACTTTAGACGTTCACGTTAAAAATAACGTTTCAGACAGTAAATAAATATGAAGTATTTTATTAAGGTCTTTATAAAGTATTTATAAAGGTAAACTCTCGGTAACAGTGTTAATTACTAACTTGAAGTTGTGGGGAAAATGACTAACAGGAAAACTTATGCAAGATCTGGAAACAAATGTTCGCTTTACCATGAACAAACGGTGCATTTGAACTTTTCATCAGTTTATCTCCGAATTTACTCAACTATATTTCTTCACATTACCTTAACATAGGGTAAAGGTGGGGCAAACGGACAGGTCATAAGAATTTGCGGTACATGTTAGTGATGAGCGTTGGTAACACTGATCTGGCTAGCCTGGAAGTATCGTTTAAGTGTGTACGTTTCATGCTTTTACACAGAAACAACAGATTTGGAAGGAAAACTATACCTATGTGTTCTGACGTTTGGAAGGTTGGCAAGTGATATACACTATCTTATTCAGTCCGGGAGCCAGAGTTGCCAACTTTTTTCAGAAAAGGTCACCAGATCGATCAATAAAAATCACCAAATCACCAGATTTTCAGAATTGTTATAAAAAAATAGGAAAAACAGCTTAGTACTCATAGAAAATATTATTTACTGCGGTATTTACGGGAAAATGCGTGATTTCCATTATAATGCTGAATACAATATTTTTCAAAACCATGTCAGACTCACGGCTCACACAAAAATTACATGTCATATCATCTTACACAGTCAATAGAGATATTTATTTAGGTGAAATAAGATTGTGACTTACTTAATCTTCCATGTCGTCGTCATCCTTGTCCTCTTCAATGCCTTTGGATGTGGAAGCCTCGCGCTCAGATTAGTACGCTGGAACTGTTCCTATGTTTTAAAATAATTTCTTGAGGAATTACGTGTTCATAACAACACTTTTTTTCTCTTTGCAAACCAAATTTCACTCACATAGTTGCATGAAGAGTATCAATTTTAATTCTGTTGCGCTTTTCATTTTTAGTCACATTTACCACGCTAAACACACACTCAACTGCAGCATTCGAATATGGCAATGTAAGAAACGACAATGCTAACTCTGAAAGTTCCAGAAATGGATTCTCGTCTGCAGAGTCCCTATAGGAATTTACCTCTGACCTGAATTTTGTGGAATCTTTAGTTTCTGTCCATCTAATATTTGTTACATTTCTTCATTGATATTCAATGGCAGTCACTCGCTCTGCATTTTATTCGAGTAATTTAGCAACGTCTACGATACTTTCTTTTATAGACCTCAAGCATTCGGTTGGTGAGAAATGTGATACTTTTTCAAGGACTCGAAATTTGTGAGGAAGTCGTGATCTTAGCTCGTTCACTATTCCAACAATGAAATGAATACATCTGTCACGCAATTCCTTTGCCTGAATGTCTGTAAAACCACTTTTGGAAAGTTCAGTTTCAAATTCATAGCCTAAATATGGTTTTAGGTCTAAGTAGTCCTCTATTTTTGTTTCAGCATAATCTATTTTCCCACCTGGAATTGTCACCTTGCCACAAAGAGATTTGATAAGTAACATTAGGTCACCAATAAGTTTAGTTGGATCGTTATTTTCTCTATCAAACTTCTTATTTACGCTCTGTACTTCGCGAAGAATAGGTTTAAGCAAAAAATAAATAAATAAATAAAACATTATTTTGTTTGTCTTTGTACATTTCATAAAGAATTTCAGCAGTGTAGCAACGTTCCTTCAATCAAGACATATTGAAGTGGCTCTGCAGCTCAACCCATTGCTGTGTGATATGCGATACAGCAGCTTCATTACATAGCCAACGAGTTTAGCTCAATTTAATTTGAGAGGAGTCTCTCCATCATTGATTAGACCATAAATTTCCCTTTAGTTAGCTTGTCGCAATGCCGAATGTGCATACTAATTGTAGGTCTCCTTAATTAGAAACTCAAGATTTCTTGAGAGACACTCGGCTGCTGCATGGGAAACTGCTAGTTGGTCAGAGTGGCATACACATCTAATTAACTGCAAATTTTGCAAATCGACTTTTAACTTTGCATACACGCCATTGTTAACACCAATCATGACCGATGCATTGTCAGTTCCAATGGCAATTAGTTTATTTAAGTTCAACCCTTTCCTCTTATTGCAACTTTTAAGTGCTTCGCAAACGTCTTCAGCAGTACAACTAGACAACTCTACTAAATCTAAATAGGTGACAACTTGCTACTTTATGAATAGTAACGAATAACGACACCTGGAAGCTTTGTAACAGAAATGTCATTAGTTTCGTCAAAAATTAAACTGTACTCAAGTTCACCTTTATCTTTCAACAAAGTGTCCTCAAAATGTGGCTCCAAAACATTACGAATTATGGACGTACGTTTTGTTCTGTGTAGCTTGAGGTTTGAAGCACTTTTGCTGTCATGGAAACTCGATTTACACAATTTACAAAGATGGTCGCTAGTATTTAACGAAACATGTTTAGCCATAAAAATACCTAATTTACCTTCCACTTCTCTCGTTTCTGTACGCAATCACTTTATGTTCAGTAACTGCTGTTCTCCAGAGCTGAATGGTGCTGCGGCTTTTGTATGTTTCTTTAACTGACGGTGTTTCTCTAAATCACATAATTTAGCTGCTAATTCTACCTTACAGTACTTGCAGAAAGCCCTCTGAGAATTTCCTTCTACTTTCATTAGCCACGATTTAAAGCGTCCTTCTTGAACCCACTCATTACGAAACTCATAATTGATCTTGGATTTGCTCATATTAGGCTAATGTCCAAGAAAATGCTTAAGGCCTCGATTCCTAGTTTAGCAGTGGTTTCGAAAATATTTTTTGTAACGCAAATTAATACATATATCGAAAATTCCTTTGGCAGTTTTAACACTCATATATCAACGTTTTTGTATGAATTTTTCTGTTGCAATACACCAAACTGATTTTTAGATTTTTGCCCCCGAAATAGTACCCATTTTGTTGAGAAAATAAGCCAAAATAAAGCAAAATATTTTTTTTCTCGCAAACGGTACATTATTTTAAAAAATGGCCCGGCAAAATTGTGTATCGTATGACTGTACACTGCCTCAAATTTTTTCAAAGCATTCGGTTAAAAAATATTTGAGTTATTTGCACGCTACCTTTATTTGTCCCGCGTACGCTGCACTAGAATAGAATGGCGTGATTGGCGTCGTGTCGACGGCATAAACCCGCAGCCCAAGCACTGCAGTGATATGATAGCTAGCACCAGGCAGAATGATGATTTACATGGAAGATGTGATAACTGATAAAACTGGTGAGAGCGCATCGCTTATGCTGCCTTTTTATTTTTTTTTTTTTTAGGATGCCCCCCAGTGGTACCAATTTAGATTTATGAAACGTCACTAATATCATGCACAAAAATCACTTTTAAAATTGCAAAATAATTCATTTTAAGGAATAAAAAATAGTTTTTCCAGATTTCTGAAAATTCACCAGTTTTGTCACCAGATTTTCACAGAAATCACTAACTTTTTGCAAATGAAAAATGTTGGCCACCAATCTTGAAAATCACCAGATCTGGTGGCGAAATCACCAAGTTGGCAACTCGGCCGGGAGCGCTTCGCCAATGATGACGTTATCTGCTGTTACGTAACAGCACGAAGGCCGCCTACTTACATCTAGCCGCTGAGACTGTGCATTCTATTCGGTAATCTGCCGAAGCGCCACCCAACCTAACATAACCGTCATTGAATTCATAAAAGATAATTTTTTAGCACTTTAAACTAACATAAACTAATTTAAACTAACATTAACTAATCTAAACTAGCATAAACTAATATAATCTAACTGCCACAAGCAACGGGGAAAGGAGGGGCGAACAACCCGAGCATTTCCGATGGTTGCCGAATGACTTGCACAGTCTCAGCGGATAGATATGTCTGCTGCCAAGTACTTTCGCTTTGTGCTGTGCTTGACCCTGACGAGCGCATGACAACACTAGCTGGCGGCGGAAGTGGATGCCATCTGCTCGACACGATGTAGCATTTCTAGAGCCTGGAAGTAGTACTGAAAATGCGCTTCTTTTCCGGCGTCTCCATAGCGAGGCTGACGGCACTTCCTTCACTTCAAGTGACGTGACGCTTTACTAATACTGAAATTAATTCATTCAGTATCTCTCAGACACCGGAAAGACAAACTAGAAGATAAACATGGTGAGTGTTTCAATACTTTGCACAAATAATGGCCGGAAATTACATTTAAGTTCTTCTTAAATTTTATATTATCCATATAAATAGTAGAAAGTTCCATTTGTTTACATAATTTTGTCATATCTACCATATAATTAAGATTTCAATATATCCCTGATGTGCCAATTCTTGCTTTTTAAGCCGTAATTGTGTGTGTGTTTAGCGTATAAATAAAAAGAGTTTTCTTGTAGAACCAATTTAATGCATGTTTTCTTTAAACTTTTTGTGTTAAATTTGCTTTATGCGTTAAATTCCGTTTGCAAACTGTGAGAGAACAATTAGTATAATTTTTCTGTCACTTTTAACGAATTGCATATAACAAGTAACGCAAATCTGGCGCAAAAACGTTAAAAGAACAGATACATAAAATTGGTTCTACGAGCAGACATTTTAAATTTATTCTCTAAAGCAAATATTACGACGTGAAAACCAAGAATTTGTACGTCAGAAGTATAGTGGAATCTTAAGCCCGAAGAAGCACGAGACAAGACAACAACTGTTATTTACGATATGATGTGCGTTTTCGTAAGACATTCGAATTCGGAACAATAAATTGTTTATTCATCGTATGTATTGCTTACTTCTGGAACAATCATGAAGACAGCCCTTGTTTTAAAGCCAGATTAGTTTTACTTTTTTACTAACCTAAGAAGCACGTATCAACCAGGGGCGTCATTTGGTGGCACAGGGGGGAGTCCCCCTCCTGGATTTAGAATTTAATGTGTATAAACATATTTTTTGTATTTTAAAATTTAAATAATGCTAACTTAAGCACATAAAACTGAAGTTTTGTTATTAAAGCATCTAATTTATACATGATTAATTAACAAAAAAGATGCAACAAGGTCACTGTCGCCGGAAAACTAAATCTTGCCCCTTCCCCTAGAAAAACCTGAAATGACACCGCTGGTATCAACATTAGCTATAGTTTGCCACATAGGCCTAAGTTATAAAAAACTTTCAACTTGTTTACAAAAAAATATGTGTTGTTTATATTATGTTATTTAGCTTTTATAACCGTAGCTCTTATTATGGAGATGGTTCAACTGTAAAGAAGCTCAGGGAGAAACGGTACCTATATTCCTCAATGTGTGCGTACGGTAGTAAACAAATAAGTTTATATTTGTAGAGTTATTTGTTGCGGTAATTAATTGGTCAGTTTTGGGAACATACACAAATCAGTCATGTATTATTAGTATTACTTTTTTTTCATGCCACGTCTAGTTCGTTACGGGGATGGTGAAGAAGGAGGAAGGAATAGAGACACTTGTGGCTGGGAGGGGCGTAGGAGGAGGAGAAGTCGTCTTGACGCACAAATAAAAGTATAAGTAAGGCGGGTAAAAGTGGTAAGTGTGCGCGCGCTGCTTCGTGTCCCGGCGCAGGTGGGACCAAAAATGTGGAACTGTAGCGATCAAATCCATCTCACTCTCTGAGCGAACTAGAACTGAACTGCTCTGCTGTTGGTGATAACGAAAGCGAACAGTTCAGAATCATATTAGGCTACTACGCCACAACTCTGTAGCAAATGAAATATTTATCTACAATAATAATCTTTGTAAAAACACAATGAACTTTACGATGGAGATTATGAATTATCTATTTTAAGGCTACTGCGTACTTAGATATTGGATGGTGTTGTGGCGTGTCACACGAAACTGCTGAACTTTTTCTTATTGTTATCTATGAAACTACGCATGCCACGTTTTGAAAATTCTGTGTGCTTGTTATAAACATGATTTTGGGGCCTCTGGAAATGGTTAAAAACGGATTTTTTTAGACGGTCGTAAGTCCGAAAATACGACCTGAATCCGTAAGTTGCAAGATAAGGTCCATGCATTGGTCTTTACTTCATACTATTCAAAAATAAACTTTCAGGGTCACCGCTTGAAGTCCCACAGGAATAAGAGTTCTAGGAAAACATTGCACGCCAGTTTGGGGCGCTGCGAATAGAGACCATGTGCCTATCGTCGAGAGTGGTGCTCTGTTCCCGCTCGTCTAACGTCGGAATTTGAAATCGGTACACACAAGTCTTAAGAGGCAAAACAGTTCTTATACAATTACTGTTTATTTAAAACTGAGCGTGCTGCAAAATAATATAACATGCATTACCGTAACATAATTGAAAACTGTATAACAAAGTAGGTGTTTTTGGAGTGCACTTGCATTTCTTACAGAAACTTATATGAAATACGATGAGAACTATAATATATACAAACATCAACCACAAACAATGGTCAAGAGCTGCACTAGACTCGAACTCAACTGCTGCTTATTAAATAAAGACCTTGAACGTTTTCGTAATTTACTGGCATACAACGCTTACAATTATTCATTATTAAATTTATATTCTATCTTGAAAATTTTGTCATCCATAAATGAATGTATTGCAAGTTCCTCAAGTGAAACAGAACTCAGTAGGCATATCCTTTTAATTGCATGCGGCCCCAGTTTGTTACGACCGTTTTTCTTTTTCGATTCAATTATTACGAACTGTAAAAAATTACGAACCGGAAACAAAATGTTGGCTTCGGTAGTGAAAAGGATGAAAGGAATCAGACTAAAAATAAGTTTATTGATTGTTCCACTTTTTTTGTCAGTACACAAGGTATTCAATGGGCCCGATGGACACGGATCCAGGAAGCACGTCAGAAGAGGTGGATGCGGATTAGGATTCAGGTCTGAAAATTATCCGGACGTACTCAACTCCACCTCTAATGCAGAGTACATTATTATTTACCCAGTATAAATAGTCAATACAAACAAAAAAAATACAATATGGAATACACACACTAATAATTACATACAATCAAGTGTTAATTTTAAGACACATGTTATAAATTTAACACTACATTTTATTATAACACTAGCTGGCCGGCTGCGGCATTGCCCGCGTGAAATTATGTAATGAAAACAGTAACTCTGGATAAAATATGTGATGAAGGCATTTAACAGCTAGCGTACTCAATAACTGTGAACTATAAATTGTCTTAGCTCAGTGTAAAGAGCGCGCAATATGGTCGTATGATGTCATAGTTGTTCCCATCGCAAAGCCTGGCATGGGATACGAACCTGTAACCCCACCCCACCCACACCACAAACTTTATACAATACCTGAGTGAATGCTTAAAGGCAGGCCGTGATAATTATTTCGTATGCACTGGCTACAGCCCAAAGAGGTTTTATTTATGAGTAGGTTGGCAAAAAGAAACAACTGTTGAATTATTTATCCATGATCATTCTCTTTTTTTCGGGAGACTGTAAAATTGACTGCTTTTCATATCCTTAATTTTCGAATTTCATAAAATCCTGAATTTGATTTGTAGATATTTACATTAGCTTCATTCTTATCAAAAAATCATCTCGATATCTCAACGTGTATAAGTGGTACAGATGATTATTTGAGAACACGTTATATTTTTTTTAACAACTTTCAAGGACGAATTTCAAAAAATCCTTAAATTACTCTTTTCGATATTTGGGTAAGATTTATTTTAAACCAAAAACCATTTCAATATTTCCACTGGTTTAGGAGATAAGTGGGATTAATTAAAAACACATTATATTTTTTTAAGAGCTTTCAAAGACAAATTTCGAAAAATTCGAAAAGTACTTTTCAGATATTTACTTAATCATCATTTAAAAAAAAAATCACCTCACTATCTGAAATGGTTTAGGAGAAATCACGGATTAATGGAAAACACATTTTACGGCTTTTCGCCCCCTTAATTTTCGAATTTCGCAAAATCGAAAAATTTACCAATATGCATTTCTTTGGGCAATATTATGAAGTTAAAAAAATATTATAGCTTTCCGGTTAATGAGATATCAGGGATTCTTTAAAAACATATTTCACCCCTTTTCACCCCCTTAATTATCGAATTTCCAAAAATACATTTTTAATGGGTGCCGACGGGCCAAGGGGAAGCTTCCCTCAAAACTTCATGGTTCTAGGTTCAGCGGTTTGAGCTGTGTCAGGACACTTTATTAAGATTACAATGTAAAGTTTTTATCAGAGCAAAGGCAACACACCACAATTTACAATAAAGTTAATTGTTAGTATGTTAAACAGAGTAACAGCAATGCTTTAAGAAAACCACAATATTTAAAACGCCGAAAGGAAAAATTTTAGTATTGATTTTAAGTAATAAAATGTAGACCTGTGCAAAGTTAACTTAATGTCGAAGCCTTTATAATACTGGAGTACCAGTACAGCTGGTAGTCTATATTAAATTATGTTCAGAGACTGAAGCAAGGATATGTTGATTCATAAACTGTTGTAACAACATGCGAAAAAGGAAGGTGATTATCTAGTACTCTGCTACTTGAATGATACTTTAAGCGCAACTAAATATCACAAATAAATATTTTATGGAAATTCCATTAACAAAAAAAAAATAACTGCATACCTATTATAAGCTATTGCACAAAGCTATACATAAAATTTACTATTTATAATGTATTATAGATATTTTAAAATATTACACATTTAATAATAATTTGTCAACTTAATGTTTACATAACCACATGCAAGCTTTTCATAGTTCTTATGTTTAAAGATTCTCAGCAGCAAGTGTTAATAGTGATATATCAATATTTGTAAAACTAACATACAGACATACTTCAAATAATTTCAAGTGTAGTTAAAAGGATTACTAAGCTAATTATAAAGACAGTAAGTTTCCTGTGAATTAATTTAGCAGAAAAACAGGAATGACCCCGTCGTTGATCGAACCCGGACCGAATTAGTGGAAGGCGAGAGGTCTAACCACTGCACTATTGCACGTAGTGAAGGGAAAAACAACATATCTGACTTATAGAGATGTGCGTGTGCCCTCGAAAGTTTCTGCAATTACATTAATAAATAAATTAATATATTATACATATGACACACATACTTGGGGGCGGAGTGGGAAGAGGTCAAAATGGGTTTCAGGGACACGAACGAGGTACCATTTTTCAGAATGTTTAAAAAAACGTTCATTAAGGGCGCAGTCTACATAAATTTTCAAGGTCTTTTTTTTTTAGTATTATTTTTACCAGTTATTGTTTTCCTTATTTTAGACATAATTTGCGACTAAATCTTCCTCTTAGGAAGTTTTCGTATCTCTCATAATTTCTACGTAATGACTCGTAAACGTCAAAATTTGCTTTTTACGGTTCCATGTACGCCACTAAAACCAACTGACATACCAAACTGAAAAAAATTCACAGCGTATAACAATGTTGTAGGCTATAACTTGACACACATAAAATCAATATATATATATATATATATATATATACATGTATGTGTGTGTTTTTTTTTAATATTGTTGAAATTTTTACATTTTCACATTTCAAACTTTAGAATTTTTAGTTTAATACAAAAATATTTCATTTTTTATATGTGTCAATTTATAGCTTACATTATTGATATACACTGAGATTTTTCTTCATTGGTATGTCAGTTGGTTTTAGTGGTGTGCATGAAACCGTAAAATACAAATTTTTGACGTTTACGAGTCATTTTGCAAAATCTATGAGAGGTATGAAAATGTTTGTTACAGTACAAATTAGTCGTAGTATATGCCTACAAAACAAACCATATCTCGTAAGAAAAAATAATCTAATACAATTAATAACCCTTAACATCAGTTTCCAAAATTTTCTTTTTTCAGAACTTTTCTTGTTTTAAAAATACTATCGCATTAAATTGAAAATCCCGCGATCGAAGTCGCGGGTATAGAGGGACAACAGTCAAAGCGATGTGCGCAGAACCCAATGTCAGACGACCGTCCCTTGGGCGGAGCTTGTGAAAGAGGAGGGGGTCAGTTGAGCTGTCAGGCTTTTTGTCCTTGCCTCAAAAAGAAAGGAAAAGGAGGGGATGGAATGTGGGGTTGGGAACCTGGGCGAAGGTCGTACCGAGGGGAGGGGGAAG
>PNEQ01067570.1:0-19983 GCA_003012365.1 Medauroidea extradentata | reverse complement strand
CAGCTAGTAATAGACTATTCCGATAAGTATTTCACAGGAAACAAACGCAAACTTTCAATTTTGCTCTCGTAGTGATATAACCGAGTTTAGTGAATTACAGAAAAACGGTTCTTCAGATGTCTTGTGTGATACAAGACCGAGGTTACTTGAATAAGTGCTATCCTATGTACTGAGTTTAGTGAAATTCTGAAAAAAAAAAATGGTTCTTTTTGATGTATCACGTGATAAAATAGCTTAACATTCTGAACAGCTGATTCTCAGAAACTAATGTGAGAAAATGTGTTCAAATAGACACAATTTTGAAAATAAAAAATTAGCACTTTTTGAACGAAAAAAATAAAAGTCGTCATCTTGCTAAGTAGATAGGCTACTAAGTGTGTCCTATGTTAAATGAAATTCGGAGGAATATATCCTGGGATAATATACGATCAAAGTGTTCAAATGACAGAAATTTTGAAAATATGAGCAAGGTGTGAAGAAAATTCATAAAACTTAAATCACCATACTATGTTATATGGGATGTGTGCTAACTTTGATACATTTAGGAAAAATAATTCATAAGATAGTCATGTTAGCAAACAATATAAAAGTAGCCGCCACTTTAAAAATGTGGTCACGACATTAACAAAGCACATAAAAATCAAATTACTTTACTAAGTACTAGGCTATAATTTTGTGTCGAATTTGATGAAATTAGGTCTGCGGGTTCAATATTTTAACAAGACATCAACAGGAAGGTGTCAAGTTTCTATTTTGCTTTCAGGAAGTAGGCTAAAATAGTTTTTTCTCGCTACATTACTAAAAAGGAGTCGCTCAAATATGTCAACATTCCTTGATGCCTTGTGACTCAATGTCAAGAACGAAAATTTTTTGTATGCTTTTCACGGCAGGACAAAAACTTTACGGGTTCTATCAAATGTTTCTACTAATTATTGATTAAAACACGGTTCTTACTAATAAAGACAGTGTACATACACTTTTCGTTGCTCTAAAAGGTTTATGACTGAGGCTACAATAAAACATATTTATATGTGATCAGTGCTTATTGGGTATAGGCCTTAAATGTGACTAATCTACACAAATATGAAGCGGTCAACTAAATTATGACGTAATAGCGTGTTAATGTATCCTGAAAAAAAGAGACACTGATATACGTTTTCGAAACTCACTCTGTACTATTAGGCCTACGTGGATTTTTCCGAAAAAGCAGGAGGAGGGTGCAAAACTAATACACGTTACTCTCGAATAGTATGAATACTGCATGAGCTGAAAGTTGCAATTCGCAAAGAGATTGTAGCAGCGCCGCAGGGAGTTTGTGTGCGGTGCAGATCGGCGAGGAGCGACTCAGGATATGGCAAGACGTACGTTTTTTATGCGCGAGCCTGTACGTATATGTGACCGTTTAAACATAATTAAATGTTTAGGGACAAAAGAGTTGGCAGATATTAAATCATATATACTACTCGGAAGTAAGTTTTTGAATGCAACTATAAATACATTTATTTATTTAGCGAAATAATAAATTTAATGCGATATTTTTTTGGGTGCCCTGTTCTCACCCCTGCCCCATTTCGCCCTCCCACCCCCATCCCCTATACATAGTTTTTTTGTCAGAAACCTTCGCTGGCGCACGCACGTCTCACTAAAGCTATATCGCAATCGGATGAATGGTATTGGAATAAACTATAAACCTAAACTTGTGAGAAGGTACTTCTGACAATCCCAAAGAGTTAAGGAACTGGACAGGATATGAGGTAACTTGTTCTTGCAACAATAACAGTTGTACAATTGACTAGCTAGCAATCAAGTTTTATTTTCTTAAATACCTCTCTCCATTTTCTTTCCTCGCAAATATTCATGATGAAAAGTAGCCTACGTCCTTCTCCAGATCCCAGTTTACGTTATATGTCAAAATTTCATTGCGTTCGGTTCAGAGGTTTAGTTGTAAAAATGTAACGAACAAACAGACAGAGTTTATTTCGTATTTATAATAATAGTGTAGACTGGATTTTAAGATGTGAAAATCACATAAAATTAAAATTTTGCGGTTTCACAGTCTAGCAGCTGCGAGAGTGAAGATGAGGAGCAGATACTGATGAAAATTAAAAAATCGGAAGAGGAAATTAAACTATTAAGGAAGAAACTGAAAAAGAAACAACACAAGAAAAATGACGAAGCTGTCAAATGCAAGAGTACGGGAAATAATCAGGTATGTATAACATTCACAGTTTCAGTAATAAAATGTATAATCATAAAACCTGTTTTAGCAGTGGCAATTGGTATCTCAGAACAGCAGCACAGAACTTCAGTATTTTTTCCGCTGAGAATATATGGGGCACTCGTAAGGCAATGAGTCGTAAAAAATCTCTCACCCAAAAAAAACTGAAATTACCGAACGAGGCGGAATAGTGGGGGCAAGGGGGGGGGGGATTCAAATATTCCCGTCGACTTAGCCTAGGATACTGACTGGTGAGACTTGACACACCTAGTTTTGAAGATTTGTATGTCACTCCTGGTGGCCCTGAGGGGCGTGATGGTAGTGGGGCGAGGTGTTGGACGCCCGGCTCTTAAGTGAGTGTAAGGAAAAGTACACCTTATGGGGAGTTCAGCGTGCCTGGGAACGGTGCGGAGTTTATTGGCCCTCCTCGCCTAGTAACAGCATCCCTCAGACAGGTGGAAAACTCCGACGGATGCTGGGTGCAGAAGATGCGAGACGTCAACTGTGCCCTGTCCTGCCTTCCCTCCACAAACCGGGTGTGATGCGAATGTATAGCCTCTCGTACTCAAGTCCATCCCCACCTCCTCGTGGTCAGGGCTGGGAACGTTGCGCTTGCACAACGACTGTGAGCTTGCACAACGACTAACGGAGTGAGGACGAAGACCGGGCAAGTGGTGGCCACCTTGTTTACGAGGGAAAGATCCACAGCGGGGCTTTTTAGGCTAGTTTCCAGATTCTGGTATGGAAGTCCCAGCCTGCTGTGCAACCTACGAACAGATTGCATGTCCTCACTGAGGCACGCAGTACAGTAGTGTCCTGTTTTGGGGATCTCGAGTAATGTTGATCTGGAGAAGGAGTTCTGGAGCCCTGGAAGGTGGACACCTGCTCGGGTGAAAACTCAGTCGCATGGTACTCAGGGGATCAGTGTGAAGCCAAGCCTTGTGATGAGTCGATCACGAGTTAGACTCTGAGTGGTGGTGGTTTACGAACTCCTGCTTGGGAGTAGACTTACAGGATGAGTCCTTGGGTCACTGGTCTGGTCTGGCTAGTATTAGTACTCGTCCACGAAGCGAATTTGTATAGGTTGGATAGTCTCGCCCTCAGCGAGGTGGTTCCCTGCAGTAACCTGTGGGTGTTATTACCTGCCAGGAGCGATATCTACTTCTGTCTGTGATATTCAAGTACCTGGTCAGCTTTATACTTGGCTGCATGGCTATGGTGAACTCTGGCCGTCTGGGACTGACTGGAGAGGACTGAAACTCCCAGAATATAGGACAGCAAGGTGTCTCCTAAGCCTTCGGGATCAGGTATAGGAGGGCGGTACTGCCGTACACCGGCGGCAGCGAGGACGAACACGTCAGTCCTAGTATAGCCTAAGGGTAGAGTTACAGGAGGGCAGGTTGTACCTACAACATGCCGGTAGAGATGCCATGAAACTTTCCTTCATACCATACACTTAAATTCCGTGTAATGCATTTTCATTAGCCAAGTACTTCGCAACTAGCAGTGAATTACATGTGGGGTATGTTAAATTGAGACATCAACTGGTAAGTTATTAAAAATATGTATGTATGAATATATGTATGTATTCCTTATACAGCTAACTTAAGTGACACCAAATGTAGTATAACATATGTGTTGAATACAGAATATTGTGTAGAAATTCATACTTTATATTTAAATATAGCAGTTGCGAGTAATTTCATAACATTTTATAAAATTTGTTCAAGATAATAGCAGAGCAGCTTGCTTTGTAGTCCACGCTCATGCATTGCAAAGAACTCTATCATCACCGGTATCTCATTTTGTTGCGGACGTTGACTTTGTGAGATAGTCGCACTTAAATATTTTTATAGCTTTAAATATATTTGGAATTCCCATAAAAGTGCACTGGCATAATGTACAAATGTCTATCGCTGTGATGTGACAACCATTGAAAGTAACGGAAATTGGTTACATATGCATATATAAAAGAAACTTGAGAGAGTCTAGTCTGAGCTCATCTTAAATTGCCAGTGCTTTTATCGGTGTTACTTTTCTAATAACTTCAAAACAATTTTATGGTAACGACAATTTTTTTAATCACAGAAATAATCTAACAGTGTGAATAGTTAAAATACACACGTTTAAGTAAAGTGAGTTGTAAATATCTGCTGTGCTTTCTTATTGCGTCATGCATAAGCTAAACTTACTTACATCTATAGTGATATTTATCGCACAATAAAAACAAATCAAAATGCTCATTTCAGTAAAATGCACTGAGAGTAATGCTTCTGTATGCCTGCAAAACAAGTGTTTCATGAAGTAAATTTCGACGATCTGATTTAACCAAATGAATTTGTCTCGGTACTGACCTTGTTGACCCAATAAAGAAATTTATTTGATTTAGATGCATACTTTAATAATAAACAAAATAAACTGTGATACCTACTGTGACATGTGACACTGCCCAAAATACCCATTCACAACCTCAGCAGCGCATAAAAGAAAACAAGAAAGAAAAAAAAAAAATCAAAAAGTAAATATACTGAAGAAAATGAGAAGAGAATTAGTTCTCTCTCTCCATATATATATATTTCTATATACACATATATATTTAGGGCTTACCTCTTTCCGAGTTCTTTTTTTTTTTTTTTTGTAAGAAATGCTCACCAAAACATTAGTACAATACTTGATATCCTGTCAATACTAACAATTTACAAAATATGTCTAGAAAGGTATTTACTAGAATAATTCCATTAAAATACCATTTATTTTTGAGACCTCTAAATATTCCTATCCCACAATTTGAATAAATAGTTCGTTATAATAAATATAACAGAATAAAACAGTACTCAAAATTTACCAATAGGGCCTTTGAAATTTTACAGAACTCTTAGACAAAATAGTTTCAAAGGTTGAAAATGGTGATAATTAAATTATTTTCATGATCGCGACCAAGACTTTTACTTACACCTCTCAGTTATTGGTATATCCAGTATGGCGCTAAACCCAATCTCTAATCTGACAATCGATCTGTCACCCTTCATAATGTAACTTCTAATCATAGATACCAATAGTTACATTTAAAGTTTACGTAACAATTCCTGCCGCGAAAATTCTAAGTCAAGTTATAAATGATATACGATCCCTATGGGCACAAATGCCGAAACTCATCCCTCATTACAACAACTGCCTGCAACATGAACTGTCTAGTCCATATTTAAGTTATTTATCTTAATCTAACATTTCCCTTAATTTTCGCTTGGCATTACTCTATCATACAGCAAGACGTCCCTATAGCTCGTACGTTCTCTATATCTAATGTTCCCACAGTGGGTCCCCCTCTTTATAGTGGAAATGAATCCCTTCCTTAAGTTCGTTAGCCAATCATAATTGAGATTTTCAAATGCAGGCGGCAAGCTGGATTCCTGTACTGGAACCTTGTTGGAAATTCTTCGGCGTTCACGAATCAGTATTGCAATAAGAAACCGTCACTGGCGCAGCCGGAAAACGTGACAACTATGCGTCGTGATGTCACGTCAGCCAATCAATGTCAGTCAGTCGAGCGTCAGTTGCCCGGAAGCAAACCGTTTGTGATACAAGTACAGTACAAATTGTTACCTCGAAAGCAGAAGATGTGAAAGATTTTTGCTCAAGTACAAGAAATGCCACCGAGTCGCGAGTCGACCGAGCACGACTAACTCGGAACGATTTTCGGGTAAGACTGAACAGGAACGGTCGATATTCCGACGATAGTACAAACTGCATCGGGTGTCTACCAGTCTCGCTACACTATTCGCTGCTCGACAGATAACACGAACTTACCGGGGATTCATTAGCATGCGGTTTTTTGAAAGACATTGGACAATGCAAATAGGGCGAAAAGAAAATGATAAAGGGAGAGAGGAACCACCATTTGCTTGAGGATTTACCGAGATGGTACCACCTTGACACTTTCTCATTCTATTCCACTTACTTTGCACTAAAAACAAAGCCAGACTTCTCGCTAGGCGGGATTTAAATATTTCTGCCGCTAAACAGGATTTCAAATAAGCTACATTTAGCGGCAAAAAATTGGCAACACTGTTTGTAAATCAAGACAGTTTTACATTTAATTCCCCCTTCCTCTTATCGACAAGTCAGCACATGCATGCTCGCCTTATGACGCAAGTTTCGACAAGCTCTCACGATTTGTTTATGCCATAGTGATCGTGTCTGGGGCTGTGCACATACTCCGTCTGCCACTCCCCTGCCCTAACTATTGTTCTGTATTTCATTGCACTAGTACGCATTATAGCTTCTAATGTTTTAATTCGTGTACATTTAATTATTTTTAGTATAGTATTTACCATACTTTCAGTCATGATTAAGTTCTAATAACACACAAGGTAAACAAAAACACAATTACAAAAATATGTTTTATTTACCTACTTATTCGAGTCATTAATTTTATAATTCAAATTAAACCTCCATAGAGAGATTTTCTGGAACAAGTATCGACTCGTGTTCTCGCTCGTGACGTTAGTAGTAGGGGACTTTGCTTTCGTGACAATACTAGAGCGAGTTTCCACAAGCCCTTGAGATTGTTTATGTCACACGACACAACGCACGTGACTTTACGACTGTTTCTCACGAGCACACCTGCTCAGAGTCAAACAACAGCAGGACGTCATTGCATGATGCAATCCAACACTGTGTACGTGGCTTTAGGACTGTTTCTCGCGAGCACAACTGCGCAGCGTCTGCTAACATCTGGCCACGAGCACATGCACAAACTGATGCTTACCTGCAATGCGTGTGTCTTCACTAGCAAAGCCTATAGTCTGCCAACTACATGTACAATTGCAATGCATTATATAGAGAGAGGGTACAAAAAATTTCAAACAATTTTATTTAAAAAATACATTATTTCACAATGTCTTTCTCGTCGATCTAAGGCAGCGAACATAATTTTAAATATAATAGAACGCGAACCTTCGTGAATCTTCGTGACTCCGCAAGTTTTTGCGATTACTACACGACTATTCGCCATTTCTTCGCTACTTGTTCATGAAACTTTGTGACTCGTCGCGACTACTTCATGTCTTCGCGACTACTTCGTGACTACGTCGTGACTTCGCAACTTGTTCACGACTCGTTTATGACTTTTCGCAATTCTTCACGACTCATACATGTTTCCTTGGCGAATCTTCGTGACTTCTTTCCGAATCTTCTTGACTATAGATTCACCAACTTCGTGAGGATTCATATCAGGATTTGTTCATGTCCATTCTATATAGCCTCTTTCTTTCAGTTCTTGGTGATTCAATGTACTTATTTTTAATACATGGAAATAATCTCCAGCTTCTTGCATGAAGCTCAAATGTCTGATTCTGTCCACCAGTTCATTGAGGTAACTGGAAAATGTTAGCTAGTGTGTTGGTCAGTTTCCGTCGTCTTCATACTACCCGTCGTTGCCCCTTCACTGTGGAGATTTGAGAACAATGTAGAATCGTGCAAAAAGCCCTCTTCTTGCAACCAAACCACTCATATGCTCGAGAATTACAACCGAATGTGAAGACCTTGTTGTAGTATTTTCATAGACAATGGCAAATCTACATAAAGGAAATGTGTATGTGTGGAAATTCAATGCTCCAAAATATTCTAAGCGCACTTCTCAGTGAACTACATTAAATAATTTGCTGCTAAATTATAATAGAATATATAAAATACATTTTATAAAAATCAACAGTGATAATTAAGGATTTTCGTAAGATCCCTAGGTATTTGCTCGTATTAAATGACGAAGTGATACATTTATCATAGTTTTTAATTGCACCCCGAGCAGCTATATACCTATCAGTTTGGTCACCCTTGTTTCGAAAACAGGGTTGGATGTGTGCTTACACTTAATAAGTAGGAAAAACTACGAGTCATGTACATTAGTAACACATGTGATAAAAATTAACTCAAAATACAATATAATTTTTTTTTGCATTTAACAACTATTTTAACATAACATTTTTTTAAGTTTCGAAGTGGATGATGGACTGTTCGAAAAAAAAAAACACATGGCTACTACGTGAGCAAGGACAAATTACTATCACTTCCAGTGTTTATGCTGAAAGAGTGCAAGGAATGACAGATTGCTAATGTAGAACCATCACAAGTAAGTCATTCTATAGGTCTATTTTCGCACGTAGGCCTACTTCTTCAGTAGGTTAAAAACTTTGATAATATCTTGAATTTAGTTCAAACACACATTCGCAAATAGTATTGTTGCCCATGGTCATGAACATGTAAAGAAGAACATTTTAAACTTTCATCCATTTCAGTGAAAAATTATATAATCTCGGCTTTCAGAGATACTGAACTTCGGACGCCCGGAAATCTGTCAACCTGTATTTCAGAAACTACGATTCTAAAAAAAAAACCTCTAATACTTTCACTATCACAACACATTTTAGTGGCCTTAAATAAATAAAATAGTCTAAACAAGAGTAAGCATCACTTGAGGACAACAAAAACATGTAACAAATTCCGCCCTACACATTATTGTATTTAACCTTATAGGTCAAGGTCATTGTATAGCGAAAATTAAATGTTAGAATAACGTTTATATCACTTGGTTTATTCACTTAAGAATAAATTAATAAATTAACTATTGTCCTGGTAGTTGAGTGGGAGAGACATTGAATATTGATCTAAGGTTTTGGGGTTCACACCGCTAACATGACAACAAAAAATTTTTTATCGCAACTTTGTTCAAGCATTCAGCTAACCTACTATAAGTGTTTAAATATGCACGATAACTAATGAAAAGTTTCGAACAAGAAAATATTTCCATAATCACGTCACATAGGGACGAAGGAAGGGCGAAAGAGCCTGCTCGCCGAGAAGAGCATTTTTAGTGCAGCTCCGTCCGGACCTGCCGGGAAAAGCGGACATATGTTCGCGAAGTCTCTCGCGAAACCAGTACGAATTCAGTTTTTCTTGATTATAACTCTGCCACGGGAAGGGGAGCGACGGATGTACGGTCTGCGAATGCGAGGTTAACTTTTGATCAAGTATTACATCTCCCGACACGGGTAGAGGCAGACGTGCTGCTGCGAAGTCTGTCGCGAAGCGAGAGCAACTCTGATATGGTTAAAAACTCTGTCCAAGGACAGCGGAGTACACCGGATGCGATTCGTTGAGCTCGCAAATTGATTTGTCCGCCAATCCAAAATTGACTGGGCAGCATAATTGGTGACGTCAGAATATTCATCTAAGAGTAACGTGAGCCATGCCTCCTCGTATTGACGCCGGCGCGACGCCCGGTGGCTTGCAAAACTCAAAAATATTAAGACTATTTATTTATAAAATCAGCTACTTCGAAAAGAACACTACAGCTTGTTATGTAGGGCTGAGGATAAGTTATTATTTTATGGCCAGAAAATCTACAAAATACACTGCTGCTAAGAATGTTATGTTAGCAAAATTATTCTGTACTAGCTGTCCCTTTGCGGCTTCGCCCGCGTGTATTATAGAAAAGAGTAACTAAATTTTAATAACGTATTAATTGATGGTGTTACTATATTCTCTGTATATCTTTATAACAACAACTACAAACAGCTGTATCCAGTCCACTTTGCTGAGCGTGCTTTAATTACAGAACATCTTTGTTCTTGATTCATCTTTATTTTTCTATAAAATAGCTGCCCGGCTGTGGCTTTGCCCGCGTAAAATTATGTAGTGTAAACAGTAACTACTGATAAAATATGTGATGAAGGCATTTAACAGCTAGCGTAGGCTACTCAATAACTGTGAACTATAAATTGTCTTAGCTCAGTGTAAAGAGCGCGCGCAGTATGCTCGTATGATGTCATAGTAATTCCCATTGAAAAGTCTTGCACCCCACCCCTCCCACAGCACAAACTTTATACAATACCTGAGTGAATGCTTGAAGGCAGGCTGTGATAATTCTTTTGTATGTACAGGCTACAGTTCAAAGAGGTTGTATTTATGAGTTGGTTGGCAAAAAGAAACAACTGTTGAATTATTTCTCCATGATCGTTCTCTTTTTTCGGGAGACTGTAACTGTAACATTTTACTGCTTTTCACATCCCTAATTTTCGAATTTCATAAAATCCTAAATTTGATTTGTAGATGTTTACATAAGCGTCATTCTTATCAAAAAATCACCTCGATATCTCAACGGGTATAAGCGGTACAGATGATTATTTGAAAACACATTTTATTTTTTAACAGTTTTCAAGGACGAATTTCGAATAATCCTGACATTTCTTTTTTGATATTTACGTAAGATTTATTTTAAAGCAAAAACCATTTCACAATTTCCACTGGTTTAGGAGAAAAGTGTGATTAATTAAAAACACGTTTTATTCTTAAAGAACTTTCAAGGACGAATTTCGAAAAATTCTATAATCATTTTTTAGATATTTACTTAAGCATCGTTTTAAAGAAAAAAATCACCTCACTGTCTGAAATGGTTTATTAGAAATCACGGATTAATGAAAAACACATTTAACGGCTTTTCACCCCCTTAATTTTCGAATTTCGCAAAATCGAAAAATTCACAAGCATGCATTTGTTTGGGCAATATTTTGAAGTTAAAAAATTATGATAGCTTTCCCGGTTAATGAGATATCAGGGGTTCTTTGAAAACACATTTCACCCCTTTTCACCCTCCTTAACTATCGAATTTCGAAAAATCCTTTCTTAGTGGGTGCCTGCGGGGCAAGGGGAAGCTTTTCTCAAAATTTCATAGTTCTAGGTCCAGCTGTTTGGGCTGTGCGTTGATGAGTGACTGAGTGAGTGTGTCAGTCAAAACACTTCATTATATATATATATATATATATATATATATATATATATATATATATATATATATTAAGATTATGTGTAGAATTTATCACCAGCAAAGTGTAAAACAAAATTGTGAAATTATATTGCACTTAATGAAGAAGATGGTCGATGCTGGAAAGTGATGTTTGATTACGTTGATCGTTTATACATTTTAATACCTAATGTTTGTCTACAGAATGCAGTGCCACCAACCCCACTCCAGGCAAAAAAAGACGAATGTGACGATGATTCGTTGCTGATTATGTTGACGCAGGTAAGTGGTATTCAAAGTGAGTAGAGTTTGCATTGGTTATTCCTGATGAATGCATTAATCGAATTTAGTGTTTAATCAGAGTCTACAGGGACAATTATATTTATTTTTTGGGAAAAATGACTAATGCATTTTAATTCACTAAATCAAATCAAGTACTTTTGAGAACTTTACTCTTAAACGAGCTCTTCTTTACTTTGGTAGACTGATTCAGACAGGCCAAGAAAGTTTAATATTAGAAGCATATTACACTCTTATACGATTAGTGTTTTGCTGTAACTGTTTGGCAAAGCAAAGAGTACCAGATTTTATCGCATATTATGGTGCTACAATTTTAGGCATGCTATTTAAGTTTATTCACTTACCCTTTATTTTTAACTATAGTGATAATCGTGTTATACAACAATTTTTCTAGTGGATTTTTCTTATTCCAACCCTTACTTATGCTTGTTTAGTTTGAGAATATTTTATGTTAATTAATATATTCACCACACTTCTTATACCCTAAAGCAATTTGCTCACATACTGTCTCAGTGACCAAGAAAACTTTTCGAAGACACAATAATTATAATATTATTGCAATACTGGAAAGTGTACCACATAAAATACCCCCCCCCCCCAATTACAGCAAAATTGTAAGTGTCAAGAGCTTGAATTATTTGAATACTTTATCTACAGTAGTGTTTAAAATTTTCTAGGCTGAAGATTTTGAAGTACGTTTTGACAGCTTGTTTACAACCATAGATTGCTGAAGAATTTTTATCAATTCAGTTATGTCTTTTAGCGGTGGGTTAGGATAATCGCGTTAATGTTTCAGTAGGGTAGAAAAATTTGAAGTCAAAGATATAAGAGAATTATTACAAAAATAAACGTTGAAACAGTTCGTAGCATGTTGTTACAATAATTCACAGTGTAGAAAATAAAACATTTCTACTTAGAGCTTAAATATACAGGATACAACCTGTAAGCTAATACATACACATTCCACACAGTTATAAAAGTTACCTGGAAGCTGTATACTACGTAGCAGTGACACGGTTTTGCGATTAGTTTTTTAAATCTATCACAGAAAAATAACTGGCATTAATAATTAAGTAATGTGTACCTCTTGTGGCACAATATAAACCCGTGTAAAATATTTTATAATTATATGTAGCTCGCCACTGAGAACATCATTTATCAGCTATTTTTGCAATCTGCCCATTTTTTGTCTGGTTAAAATGACTAAATTATACACGTGTATAGTTTTCTTAAATATATTTTATGGGTGGATAATACTACACATTTTTGTAATGATACTATCAATTACCATGTTGGTATAACATAAAAATATTATTGTAGCAAAGCTCAATTTTTTTATCCTTTTTCTGTCGTTGTGGGGTAAGACGTGATGCCTCGAATTCTCAATTTTAATTTGACCGTTACAAAATCAGATCAGATACTGTTAATTTGGCAATGTATTACGTTAGTGTAGTATACAGATAAAGAAAAACGATAGTTTTTATTCCGACGAATTTCATAATAACCATCAACAGAATTTAAGTTAATCGACTGATGTCTTTGATTGTATTTAATTGTAACCAACGTAGGCAAGACTTATTTTTTGTTCCGTTGATGCAATTCTCTGATTGATTTTAAAAAATGTGTTGATTGTTTGCAGATGTACGCCAGTGAAGATGAGGATGCCACATCGTGCGATACAGATAAAAGAAACACACGCTTCGAAAACAACCAGAAGAAGAAGGCACAAAAATTGGCCAAGATACTTTCCAGTGCCGAACTTACCTCAGACGTAAGTACATTACTTCCTGAAATTATATGATAAAAAACCAAAGCGTAAGTACACGTTCTATTATGTTACAATAAATAGCCTTCTATAGCTACCTTATTATGACGAGTTATTTTTGAGTTTTAATACAGTGAATTTTATATAATTTATTTAAACTAATTTACCCTGCTGTACTCCAACTTATGTCAAAGACTGACCGAGAGTGGCTTGCAAATCGAAATAAACTGAAATTATCACTAACAGTCATACTGTATTCGGTTTACAGTTTGGAAACGATGTGTTCCAGGTGAAAACTGAGTCATTACAAGTGTTTTGAGCCACCGCTCAAATTTGAGAATGTTTCCAGACAGCCCACATTATCAGCATCGTATTCCAGCTGGTGTGATAGACTAATCATAGTGCTTGTAGGCGAGTGTCATACGATATCGGTGAGGTAACTCTGATTAAATAAGTCGAGAAATAAGAGCTGTAAACCAAACTACGGAAAAGTTTTGCTATCAACTTACTGTAATGATTATTGCTCGTCTGAATGTTGCTTTTAGTAGCTACAGCACTCGCCTCCCACCACGACGATCCGGGTTCGATTCCCGTCGGAGAAGAAACCAAGGACATTCGAATGTGGGAAAAGCGCTGGACGATGTCACTGGTCGTTGGGTTTTCTCGGGGTTCTCTTTGTTTCCCCCGTCTCTTCATTTCTGCTCCGCACCGTTGCAGGGCCTCACTTCATGACATCTTCCGGGGCACGTGGCACCCTTCCTCATACGATATTATTTTAATATTGGTAACTGCGTTGTCATAGCATGAAAAGCTACACCTGTCTATCTCTTTAGTAAAATCAGCAACTTAGAGGTAATATACACAGTTTGTGGTGGTGTAAGCACGTCTTCCAGTAATCCACTAAATATATCGTTTGAGACATATCACACTATTGCTAGAACGAAAAAAATTTAACGACTTACGTTTTGCAGTGGATGCGGTGGTGTAATGGTCAGACCACGAACTTCACACCACGGCGACTCAGCCTCAGTTCCCAACGAATTCGCTCACGAGCTTAGCAAGCGCGTTGCAGTTAGTCGTCCTGTTTTATCGGGGAACTCCCGCATTCTTAATCTCTACGTTTCATAACTTCTCCATACTCATCTCATACCCACGTCAAGAGAAAATAACACCTCGCTGTCCAGCACTCATTCCACTCCACTTTTGTTTATTAACTAGCCACACATGCGCAAACCCGCGAAAAAAGAATTTTTTTTTCGGCATTGATCTAACGGAGTTCCTCTGTCTGTACATGTGCCTGAAGACCGAATAGTCGCACTTGTTGTCGTCGAAGGAAGGATGCTACTTTCGTCCGTGTAGTAATCGTTTTGTCGTCTGTGTTAACATCTATTCGAAGAAGTATACTTGAAGTAGCTTCAGGCCCTTGAGCCTGACGGAGCTGCAGGAGTTGCCACCCTCCATGTCGTGAATTCATGGACCCTGGCCGCCATGTTGGCTATGTGTGACTTTGACCTTGACGCAAACGTAATGGACAAAATTTCCCAAAATTCCCTCAAAATTCCTTTTTTTCTCACAATTTTGCTTATTTCCCTCGACTCAATAAAATTACCATAATAGTTGTCTCGAAACCAGCATGAACCCAAAGTGTTCTCTAAGTGGCTAGATTACCTTGAAACATAGAGGGCACCAATTGAGGTAGGGCATTGAACACTTTATATTTTTTAATGTGATTTATTATATCTTTATTTTAAAATAGTTTTAAATTTATTTAAATCCATTAATATTTCTACACTATACTTAAAATGCTTTTAATGTTCATAGCTTCAGATTCAGTCGTACCTCTTCCCATAAAAAATAAATCCATAAGATTTCATAAAAACAAATCTTCTAAAAAATTACATTCTGGTATTTTTAAAACTTTATTTTGATACTAAAATTGGTAACTGCTTACGCACACTCCGATCATAGTTAAACCCGATCGATTTCCGATACATACAATCAATAAATTTAAAAAAAAATTATAAAATATTACAGCCTTGCGTACGAGACTTTTCAACCCTGGCCTATTTTCATACCTGGCAGATAACTTCCAAATAACATCACAACTATTCCAGAAACATACCTGTTGTTTAACCTTGCAGTTGCAGCTTGCATGGACCCTCTCCCCGACATACCTACTCTCCCTCCCCAACCACCCTCCCTGCCTCTAAACCACCCACCACCCTTTGTCTCTACGTGGATATAAGTAATGAACTGTTTACCCCATGTTGGTAAATGTACATTTGTTTTGGTTATATTTCCTGCAATGTCGGTTAGTTGTTCACCTCTGACGACTGCTTAGCATAAACTTACCTGAAGCAATTTATGTTTTCACTTGGAAAATATGGGATAAGTTCATGTATAAATATTGATGAATTTTTTAAAGATAAACATTTACTTGTATAAAAATTAATTTTCAAAAAATTGTAAGGATATAAAGAGCTGCATTGGTTGTAGACTGTTCAGTTGTTATTAGGTCGTGAATAGGTTGCATCTCATCCAGTTAAGATAGGAAATATTCTGGGCAGTTATTCATGTTCTTACTGTAAGAAGGTATTTACGAAAAAAAATCGTACGTCAGCATTAAGCAGGATGTCTTGAGAATGATAATCGTAGTATATTCCAGTGTAAAAACTGCAAAACCCAGTTCGGAAGACACACCAACTTGAAATGGAAATTGAGTACATGTATATGTCCTGTCAATCGTTATTTAAGGAAATTACAATTGTTATATATGGTGGTTTGGAACCTAACGAAACGAACAGAAATTCAGATTTTTATTCTAAATGACAATTATATAGGCCTACCTATGTACATGACGATTTTTTTTGTTTGCAGTTGTAGGTTTAAAATAACTTCGTGAACGGGCCACCGTTTGTAAGACACGATGTAGTAAACTATCGGGGAAGGTTTATTGATCTTCGGACAGCATTGTTCCTCCTTGTCAACACTACCACGGTGCGATTAACCTGTGGCTTCGACTCAAATTACCTATGTGTTACTCGAGCCAGACGATGCCGTTTTTCGGCTGGTTTTCTTTGGTATTTCACGTCCCTCACCCCCTTCATTCCAGCAGTGGTCTATACTCACATTATATCACCCCTCAAGAGCGCTAAAAACTCGCTGTGAAGATTTCTTCACTTCACTAATGACAGCAGAAGTTTCTTCAGGAGCTAAATCAATCAACAAAGTTGTCTAGTTTTTATAACAATACCTTGAATCGTTCTTATAACACTGCTATGTAAACTTATGCTGATTGAGAAAGGGATATTTGAGTATTGATATGTGGTGTGGTAACATTGCAGGAGCTGGGGAACACCCCTTGCGGCGAGTACACCCGGACAGGCGGCCAGTGCAGCACTTCTGGCGCCATGTACGAGGTGAAGGTGTTGGCACTACTGTACGTGCGAGCCACAGCCAGAAACTGGGACTTCCTGCTCGGGACGAACGTCGAGGAGGCAGGCAAGTTCGACGACGTCAGACTCGCCTACACAACTGACTCCGGCCTCAAGAAGCAGCTACTCGTTCAACTGAGCCACAAAGAAACGCTGTCCATCTCCAAGATGCACTTGCTGGCCGAGGACAAGAAGAAGAACAAGTTCAGCATACTAAAGTACTACAGATCTTTCTGCAAACTGAGAGAGAACTTTAGCAGCAACAATGTCCTGAACAGTTATTCACAGTTCAGAGACATCGACTTTGTGGTATTTACCAATGCTGCTGCTCAGGCTTCGGAAGTGTTGTTTACAAACACTGACTTGGTGACAGCAGATGTCAGCATCCTGAATATGAATGGGAAGGTATTTAGCTTTGCGCAAAATCAATCTTTCATACAAGAGTTCAAGACGAAATATACTACAGATATAAAGAATGACTGTACAG
Organism: Medauroidea extradentata; assembly: GCA_003012365.1. Classification (NCBI taxonomy): domain Eukaryota; kingdom Metazoa; phylum Arthropoda; class Insecta; order Phasmatodea; family Phasmatidae; genus Medauroidea; species Medauroidea extradentata. Next base: position 2,979 of record PNEQ01067570.1, on the reverse strand, counting down.
TAGAGGAATTCTTTGCTCAGTTCTACATATTCAGCGACCAAACGAGAGAAGAAAATTTGGAAAAACAAATAAAAGAGGAAATCAAGATGTCATATTTTCTTTCTAATTATGGCGTGGGCAAAACCTGTGCCTCGTTAGTGGAATATATTTACAGCTGGTGGGGAGACCGTACAGAGACATATCATCTGAAAAGGGGAGATTTCCCGTTCCAATCTGGATCGGATATTTTAAATGAGTACAAGGTTGAATCGCCGAAACTGAAATTCAGAACAGAGGCACTTTCACCAATAAAAGAGTGTCTTTCAAATGACAGTATTCAAATAGTAAATTGTGTTGTGGAAGTGGATATATGTGAACCAGCTTGTGATAGACTGGCACAGTCTATTACGGAAACTTCAGTGAAATTCCTTGCCGTGACCCTAGAATACATTGAAAGTTTTTGTGAAAAGGTAATGCATGTTTGGCCAAGCAAGTTATGCCCAATTTTAGTTATAAAATATGAATTTGGAATGGCAGTCCTTCAAAATATAACAGAAATTTCTGCATTAGTTAAGAAATCACTTGATTTGGAGAAAGGAAGTAAGTTATTTCTGGTATCGAAACAAGGGGATCTAGGAAATAAACTCTTTCAGGAAGGCCAGTTGTCTTATACGGATCTGAATGTGACCTGTGAAATAAATCACTTAACAGATGAATGCAAGGAAAGTGTTTTGCAAAAGGTAATCAACTTCCAGGGTTCAAATGTCAGCCTTCATTCAGTGCTAGGTAAAAGCAATGCTCGTGCAGTTAACGCACAATTATTGACGTTTCTGATGTATAGTGACGAAATATTAAAATTAGGATTATTACAGAGAATTAAGCCATTGTACTATATTGACCGTGTGTTGACATGCAAGCACTTTCTGAAGAAAAACGTGTTGCAGTATAGTTCACGTGATATATTTGCAATTAGTGGCGTGGATGAAGAAGAAATGCAAATACTTTTGGATATGGAAGAAAGCAACACTGAGGTTGAAAGGATTAGTAGTACTTTACCTGATATCGAAGACGAATTTGCTTTTAAAGAATCATATAATTTCGAGTACATGGGATTATGGTATTCCGATGGCACGTTAGTTGACAGTACTCTGACAGCTGGGCACCTTGTTATAAGAAATTTTCTTAGACAAACAGCCACAGCAAATTATATGGAAGAGCCAGTATTTCTCCAGTCTAAAAGCAACGATGAAAGTAACACTAAAACCGGAACTGACTATAATAGAAAGAATTATCACATAATTCACAACAAAGATGACTTTACCAAACTTTGCAAGAAGCATAAGAGTAAAAATGTTCATTGGATCAAGGTACAAGATGCAAAGTTAAAATGGAAAGAATCTAAAGGTCACTGGACAGCCATAAAACGGAATGTTTCTGATCAAATAGAGTTCATTCCAATCAACAACGTATGGGATATTCCAGACAGAATTGTTGTAATTACAGGGAGTCCGGGAATGGGGAAGTCTACTCTGCTAGCTCAAGTTGCAGTGAACTCAAAAGAAAAGAGACCTGAGACATGCGTTATTCGGATAGACCTAAGGGAATGTGGTAGTGATTTAATTAACTTTGATTCAACAATAACACCTGAGAAAGCATGTAGCTTTCTCATTGAAAGTTCAATGTTGCTTGACGAATATCATCAAAGTTCTACCTACTGTTTTTTCGAGCACATACTTAAACACACGGACAGAGCTGTTGTGCTAATTGATGGTTTTGATGAAGTATATCCAGAAAATGAATCCACAATCATAAATTTAATAAAGAGTTTTTTAAAACTGAGCATATCGAAACTGTGGATCACTACCCAACACCACTTGACTTCAAGACTTGAGGGGATAACAAAAACGATATCTTATGAATTGCAGCCACTCAAAATATCTGAAAGTGAAACGTTGGTCAGGCAATATTTAAACAATGAACGTGGCACACTTAGTAGACTAAAAATTAAGAGCCACCTTCTTAGCCGCAGTTTACTGGAAAATCCACTGAACTGTGAAATGTTGGCGGAAGCAGCCCAGCGTAATATAGACATAAGAAATGTCCTACTTGGAAATACAATTAGCAACGAAGCCATCATTAGTACTTTAGTTCTGCTGGAAGCTATTGTCGACAAGAAGTTTGAAATTTATTTTAAAAAGTACAAAAACTCGATTCCAGAAAACACGCAGATTCATGAAATACCTGCAATGAAGAAACAGTTCACAGAGTATCATCAGTGGTCTGCATTACTACACATAATTTCTCTTGGAGTAATCAAACCTTCAGGGTCCTTTTATATACACAAAATAAAGCATAATCTTAAAGACTTTATTGATGCTGTTAAAACTGGTTCAGGAATAACTGGCATGATCAACACTGTCCGCAACGAAATACCTGTATTTGAGCACAGAATATATTGTGATTATTTCTTAGCACAATGGATGTACAAAAATTGTTATGGTTCTAACAGTTATGTTACCAAAACAATTTTGCAACGTATAATTTTTGACCCACAATTTGTGTCCGTTGTTCAGTTGTTCAACTGGATGGCATGTAGAGGATTCGAACTTCACAGTGCTGTTTTGCAGAATGTTTGGAATTCTGCTACTTTGCCCAAAATACTGACTCGTAATAAAGTGGCAGGTGTCAATCATAAGGACGAGGCCGGCAGAACAGCACTTCATTTAGCTTTGTCTTTGGGGAACAACAATATAGAAAATGTTTTGATTTCCTTAGCGGAGAAGAAAAAGAGAATTATAGGTGAGTTAATACGACTTGGAGCAAAACCAGACATAAAGGATGACATCCTTGGATGGACTCCCTTCCGGTACAGTAATATACGATCTGTTCCGTGGAACATTGTAGCCATTATGATGAAAGAAAAAGGAATCTCAAAGTCAGATATGAATGTACTAATCGAAAGGGTACAGACTCAGAAACTAGATGCACTGGCAGGACTTG